>JARWKJ010000022.1:1125451-1157951 GCA_029959095.1 Rhinichthys osculus | reverse complement strand
CAGTTAGCTTCTACGACGCTATCCTTACAAGAACATGACAATAAACTCGAGGAGGCGGCGCGCGAATTGAGGAATTGGAAAGTTGGTCGGCAGTGGCAAATGAAGTGCTCCAAGAGTCACTAAAAGAGCAAAGGGCATTGCGGGGAAAAGTTGACGATTTGGAGTCAAGGGGGAGGCGAAACAACCTCAGAATATACGGGGTACGCGAGGAAATGGAAGGTCCCTCTGTGATTCAATTTGTGGAGAAGCTGTTGGTGAGCGAAAAACTTATTGAAGAAGGGACTGATGCCCAAATACAACGCGCACACCGCTCACTTGGCCCGAAACCGACCCCCGACACCCCCCCGAGATCAATAGTTGTTAACTTTCTTCAGTATAGAGTCAAAGAAGCGGTTCTCAGAAACGCCTGGAAAAAGAAGATTCAGCTTGGGGATAAATTTCTCTCTTTTGACCACGACTACACAACAGACGTGATCCAGCAACGCAAAGCTTACAAAAAGATTAAGCTTGTTTTGAAAGAGAACGGCATACGCTTCCAGACGCCATACACCCGATTGCGTATCCATTGAGAGAGTGGACAACAGACCTACAACAGCGCTGAGGAAGCCGAAAGAGATCTGCATCGCCGAGGTCTTCTATTTGAGGGCCACCTCGGTGTGGATAATACCAGCGGAACTGGCACACCAGCGACCCGAAGACTGGACCAAACATCGCCATGGCAACGCATGCCCCGGCGCGGAGAGAAGGAGACAGCCAAGAGAGCACGGGAACGGCTACAGGAATTCCAACGGAAGTTCAATACTTGATTCGAGAAGACAAAGACGTGGAGACCTGAGGGAAATAGGTACTAGCTATGTTCCAAAGAACTGTGTGTTCAGTTGCATTTTGTCACTGACTGTCAATGATGTAAACACTAATATTGTCACTCTTTTTTTATGATTCAAATAGTCTGATTTGAACGAGCTAAAACGCCTAAGGTAGAATTAGTGGAAAAGCTCTTGTTGTTTTATACGCTGGTTCTGGGAGGGGGTACTCTCTTAGAGGGAGGCTTTCCCCCTTACCTTATTTTGGCGAAATGGGGGAATTGCAAATACCCTGCCTTGGAAGCCTTTTTTCAGTTTAACGTTATTTGTTCTGTTGCTTTAAGTTCAGTTTTGTTTTTATTTTTATTTACAAAGTTCATGTTCAAAGTTCATGGTTATAAGACAAGCAACCAATCTGAACCACCTCGCATTTATGATGCACAGTCAGAAGCTTAAATTAATGTCATTGAATGTCAATGGATTAGGTAACCTAGTAAAGCGGGCAAGGGTGATGAATAAGATAAGGAAAGACGATATGCACATCATCTTGCTACAGGAAACACATTTAGGAGCTTCGGAGCATGAAAAACGTATTAAATTTGGTTACAATATATTTTATAGCTCATATTCACAAAGTCATAGGAGGGGAGTTGCAATACTTGTAACCAAAAAAATAAAGCTTGACATTTTTAAAGAAATAAAGGATAAGGAGGGCCGATATATTCTAGTAAAGGGTAAAATCAATAATAATCTTATGACATTGGTTAACATCTATGCACCACCGGAATGCGAAACAACATTTTATAAAGAATTCTTTGATACACTCACAGCAGAAGCGGAAGGGATCTGTGTATGTGGAGGGGATTGGAATTCAGTCTTAAATTTGAAACTAGATACCACAAGTAAAAATAGGAGTAAAAGAAATCTTACAAAATTACTAAATATTTTGTTGGAGGAAACTGGCATGGTGGATGTGTGGAGGAAGCTCCACCCAACTATGAGGGACTATACACATTACTCAGTGCCTCACTTGGTTCATTCAAGAATAGACTATTTTATAATGAGACAGGAAGATTTCTACAGGGTAACCGAATGCAAGATCGGAGTCACTGATGTTTCAGACCACAGCGCAATATATTTAACTCTTAACTTGGAGAATAACCCCAAAAATACTGTATGGCGATTAAATGTGGGCCTCCTTAACAACCAATCAGTAGTTGGATCTGTCAAACAGGACATCAAAACATTTATAGAAGAAAATGACAATGGGGAGGTGGATCCATCAATAATATGGGACTCGCTAAAAGCTGTCTTACGAGGAAAACTAATAGCCAAGGTAACAAACATTAAGAAAACTAGGATTGAAGCATATAAAAAATTAATTAAAGATTTAAAAGATAAAGAGGAAAAATTCATTTTGAAAAAAGATCAAGACACTCAAAAAGAAATTCAAAAATTGAAAATGCAACTTGAAAATTATTTAGATGATGAAGTAGAGAAAAAAGCTAGATTTACAAAACAAGCATATTATGAACTAGGCCCAAAATCAACAAAGTTTCTCGCTAGAAAACTACGCAAACAACAAGCGGACTCAACAATTTTGAAAATTAAAGACCCTATCTCGCAAAAGCTTCGAACTGAGCCAAAAGAAATAGAAAACACTTTTTATCAGTACTACAGCAAATTATATTCACTAGAGGGCGCTTCTAACAAAGAGTCGATTAGAGCATTCCTAGACAAATTAGACCTTCCCTGTATAGGAGAAATACAAAATAAAAGAATATTAGCAGAAATTACATCAAAAGAACTGGATAAAGCAATAAATAGACTAAAGGCAAATAAAGCCCCAGGTAGTGATGGTTTCCCCGGCGAGTGGTATAGGACTTTTAAGGTAGAATTGAAGCCGCTTCTTCTTAGAGCTTTAAACTATATCCATAAAGAAGGCAAGACCCCTCCATCATGGAAGGAAGCAATTATTACGCTGATCCCCAAAGAAAATAAAGATAGAGATAATTGTGCCAATTATAGGCCAATATCAATTTTAAATGTGGACTATAAGCTATATACATCCATCATTTCTAAACGATTTGAAACCTTTATTTCTGATATAATTGATGAGGATCAGACTGGCTTTATAATTGGTAGGCAAACGCAAGATAATATCAGAAGAAGTCTACATGTGATTCACAATATCTCCAGCAAAAAGCTTAAAGCGGCCTTGATCAGCCTCGATGCAGAAAAGGCCTTCGATCGAGTAAATTGGGATTTCCTATATCTAACGTTGGAGAAATTTGGCCTTACTAATGACTCTGTTCAATGTATTAGAGCAATTTATGATAAGCCAACCGCAAGAATAAAAGTGAATGGATCTCTGACAGACAGGTTTGAACTTAGTAGAGGATGTAGGCAGGGCTGCGGATTAAGCCCCACCCTTTTTGCTTTATACATTGAGCCACTCGCTCAAGCGATTCGGGAGAAAGAGGATTTAAAGGGGATTATGATCAACGAAAGAGAACAAAGGATCGGATTATTTGCGGACGATATATTGTTATTTCTAGAAGATATTAACATATCACTTCCCATACTGATGGATCTTTTGGGAAAGTATAATGAATATGCTGGATACAAGTTGAACATTTCCAAAACCCAAATACTATTGTTTAATCATTCACCCTCAAATGAAACTGCACGCACATATGATATAAAATGGAGCACCAACAAAATTAAATACCTCGGAGTATTTCTATCCAAAGATTCTTCACTACTATATAATTTTAACTACAACCCAATAAACGAAAGTATTAGAACAGACATCCAGAGATGGTCTACTTATCCACTCGGCTTAAGTGATAGAATAAAAGTGGTAAAAATGAACATCCTCCCTAGGCTACTTTACTTATTTCAATCCCTCCCGGTAAATATTCCGTCAAAACAATTCACAGAGTGGGATAAGCTGTTATCAAAGTTTATATGGGATGGGAAGAGGCCCAGAGTTAGGTATTCAACATTACAGCTGCAGAAGGATAAGGGGGGCATGGCCCTTCCTAATTTAAAAATGTATTTCTATGCAGCTCAATTGTGTTACCTGTGTTGCTGGTGTGACCCTAGTTACTGTGCCAAATGGAAAGAGATTGAGACATGCATCCCTGGGTACAATGTTCAGACACTCGTGGGAGAGGACCATATCCCAACCGATGTAATAGAAATACTTGGCCCAATTGCAAAACTCACAATGGAAATTTGGTATAGTGTAGCAAGACAATTAAAATTGAATAAAGAAAGAAAAATATTAAGATGGGTAGCTCATGACAAAGACTTTAAACCAGGAATGCATGACTCAAATTTCAAATTTTGGACCAATAGAGGGGTTACAGCTTTTTGTAATTTAATTAATAATGGGGAAATAAGAAGTTTTCAATATCTGAAAGACAAATTTAGTCTAGATAATCGAGACTTCTTCCGATACCTGCAACTAAGAGAATACTATAATAAAGAAATTAAGGACAGAAACGAACCTAATGCAGTTTTAGAGACTCTGTGTGGTGCATACCAACAGAAAACGCACAAAATTACTTCAAAGCTATACACTAGCTTAATGTCCTGTCAAAAAAACACAACCCTGTATGTCAAAGAAAAGTGGGAAAGAGAAGCAGCTGTCACGATCTCAAATGAAGAATGGTATAAAATCTGTGAGTTGTCACAGACATCTACAAATTCACAAAAATGGAGAGAATTCAATTGGAAAAATTTCATTCGATTCTTTATCACGCCATCTATTAAAGGTAAACAACTGTCCACCCAACAAGTATGTTGGAGGCAATGTGGCTCTGTGGATGCTACCCATACACATGTTTTCTGGGACTGTCTTGAGATAAAACCTTTCTGGACTTCTGTCCACCTTACTTTCTGCAAAGTACTGGAGTACTCTGTACCATTAACTTTTACAACAATGTATCTGGGTCTTTTGTCCAATGTAAAGAAAGATGATCGATATCTGGTTAAGATATTATTGTCGGCAGGGAGGAAAGCGATAACAAGAAGTTGGCTCAAACCTGAGCCACCCAGCCATACTCAGTGGATGGACATTGTGCAGGAAATATTCACCATGGAAAGAATGACCTTTATTCTAAGACTGAAAGAAGCTGAATTTAAAGAAAAATGGAGCAAATGGATAGCATATAGATTTGCATTAGAAACTGTGTAATCTGAAGTTTTTTTATTTTTATATATATATATTTTATATATCATGGCATCTGGTTGCTGTCTTATGTTTAATTGTTCATTTTTATTTTATTTTTGCATTATGTAACCATACTCAAAATTGAGATCACCATGCTTTGTCTTTGACCTGCCTAAAACAATAAAAATAAGAGTGAAAAAAAAAAAAAAAAAAAGAGATAATCACTCACTCTATATCGGTGACCAGATCCGAGTGGAACCCGACTCTGCCGGCCATGATCCCTCACACACACACACTCTCCCGAGGAAACTCCCGGATCCCCGTCATCCTGCGCTGAACAACACACACAGAGGAATGTCAGAGAGAGGAGATTGAGTCCTGTCGTGTTCAAACCTGTCTGAGATCACTGGCACACACACACACACACACACACACGCACACACACACACACACACACACACACACGCACACGCACACGCACACACACACACTGCTGAAAGAGTGTCTGCAGAATCAACTCTACCAGCCCTCCAGTCACTGAACACACACACACACACACACACACACACACACACACACACTGCTGAAGGAGTGTCTGCAGAATCAACTCTACCAGCCCTCCAGTCACTGAACACACACACACACACACACACACACACACACACACTGCTGAAAGAGTGTCTGCAGAATCAACTCTACCAGCCCTCCAGTCACTGAACACACACACACACACACACACACACACACACACACACACTGCTGAAGGAGTGTCTGCAGAATCAACTCTACCAGCCCTCCGGTCACTGAACACACACACACACACTGCTGAAGGAGTGTCTGCAGAATCAACTCTACCAGCCCTCCGGTGACTGAACACACACACACACACACACACGCACTCTCTCTCTCTCTCACACACACACCCCCCGTCACACTCAGCAGAGAACATTACACACGCAGATCAGTAAATATACAGTAG
Organism: Rhinichthys osculus; assembly: GCA_029959095.1. Lineage (NCBI taxonomy): Eukaryota > Metazoa > Chordata > Actinopteri > Cypriniformes > Leuciscidae > Rhinichthys > Rhinichthys osculus. The sequence goes on along the minus strand of JARWKJ010000022.1, from coordinate 1,151,989 downwards.
CTTGATTTACATGCGAGAGAACTTTTATTATTTGCTGGTTTATCAGTTATTCATGAGATCCACAACAACACACTGATTCCCTGAAGAGCAGCACTGCACCTCCGGCACTGGAAGCCCTCGTCTACACTACACTACACTACACTACACTACACTACACTACACTGAGACTACACTACACTACACTGAGACTACACTACACTACACTGAGACTACACTACACTGAGACTACACTGAGACTACACTACACTGAGACTACACTACACTGAGACTACACTGAGACTACACTACACTGAGACTACACTACACTACACTGAGACTACACTACACTGAGACTACACTACACTGAGACTACACTACACTACACTGAGACTACACTACACTGAGACTACACTACACTGAGACTACACTACACTGAGACTACACTACACTACGACTACACTACACTGAGACTACACTACACTGAGACTACACTACACTGACACTACACTGAGACTACACTACACTGAGACTACACTACACTGACACTACACTGAGACTACACTACACTGAGACTACACTACACTACACTGAGACTACACTACACTGAGACTACACTACACTGAGACTACACTACACTACACTGACACTACACTGAGACTACACTACACTGAGACTACACTACACTACACTGAGACTACACTACACTGAGACTACACTACACTGAGACTACACTACACTACACTGAGACTACACTACACTGAGACTAGACTACACTACACTGAGACTACACTACACTACACTGAGACTACACTACACTGAGACTACACTACACTGAGACTACACTACACTGAGACTACACTACACTAAGACTACACTACACTGAGACTACACTACACTGAGACTACACTACACTGAGACTACACTACACTGAGACTACACTACACTACACTGAGACTACACTACACTGAGACTACACTACACTGAGACTACACTACACTGAGACTACACTACACTACACTACACTGAGACTACACTACACTGAGACTACACTACACTGACACTACACTACAATACACTGAGACTACACTGACACTACACTACACTGAGACTACACTACAGAGACTACACTACACTAACACTACACTACACTGAGACTACACTACACTGAGACTACACTACACTACACTACACTACACTGAGACTACACTACACTGAGACTACACTACACTACACTGAGACTATACTGACACTGACACTACACTACACTGAGACTACACTACACTACACTGACACTACACTACACTGAGACTACACTGAGACTACACTACACTACACTAGAGACTACACTACACTACACTGACACTACACTACACTGACACTACACTACAATGACACTACACTACACTGACACTACACTACACTACACTACTACACTACACTACACTGAGACTACACTGAGACTACACTACACTACACTGACACTACACTACACTGACACTACACTACACTGACACTACACTACACTACACTACACTACACTACACTACACTACACTACACTACACTGACACTACACTACACTACACTGACACTACACTACACTACACTACTACACTACACTACACTGAGACTACACTGAGACTACACTACACTACACTGACACTACACTACACTACACTACACTGACACTACACTACACTGACACTACACTACACTACACTACACTGACACTACACTACACTACACTGACACTACACTACACTACACTACACTACACTGAGACTACACTGAGACTACACTACACTACACTACACTACACTGACACTACAATACACTACACTACACTACACTACACTACACTACACTACACTACACTACACTACACTACACTACACTACACTACACTACACTACACTACACTACACTGACACTACACTGACACTACACTGACACTACACTACACTACACTACACTACACTACACTACACTACACTACACTACACTACACTGACACTACACTGACACTACACTACACTACACTGACACTACACTACACTACACTGAGACTACACTACACTACACTACACTACACTACACTACACTACACTGACACTACACTACACTGAGACTACACTACACTGACACTACACTACACTACACTGACACCCTTGTCTACACTACACTACACTACACTACACTACACTACACTACACTACACTGACACCCTCGTCTACACTACACTACACTACACTACACTACACTACACTACACTACACTACACTGACACTACACTACACTACACTGAGACTACACTACACTACACTACACTGAGACTACACTACACTACACTGACACTACACTACACTACACTGAGACTACACTACACTACACTACACTACACTACACTACACTACACTGACACTACACTACACTGAGACTACACTACACTGACACTACACTACACTACACTACACTACACTACACTGACACCCTTGTCTACACTACACTACACTACACTACACTACACTACACTACACTGACACCCTTGTCTACACTACACTACACTACACTACACTACACTACACTGACACCCTCGTCTACACTACACTACACTACACTACACTACACTACACTACACTGACACCCTCGTCTACACTACACTACACTACACTACACTACACTACACTACACTACACTACACTACACTACACTACACTACACTACACTACACTACACTACACTGACACCCTCGTCTACACTGCGCCTCCAGCTGTGGAGAAGCTCACTTATATTGTTTAGGGAGGATCTGAACATTTTCGCAAAGCATGAACTGCTTTATGGCATTTTTGAAGGAATCTGATCCAGATAATAGATTTTCTGTGTGATCTGTTCTAACACTGTGGAAACCCATTCATGCAGGATAAGGAAAAAAATCGAGCTTTGGTAAATCTTATTTATTATCATAATTATGACATAAAAAGTCAAACTTAGGAGGACGTAAATGTTGAAATGATTAAGTCATAATGCCGTTATTTCACATTTTAGGTCAATTTCGACTTTCATAATTTCGATTTAGTACATCATAATTTCAACTCTTTTCATAATTTCGACTTAGACATAATTTAAATTATTTGTCAATTTCATTTTTCTCAATTTTGACTTTTTGTCATAATTTTGACTTAGTATGTCAATTTCATTTTTTGTCAATTTCGACTGGCATAATTCTGATACATCATAATCTAAACTTTTTGTCATCAGTATGTCATAATGTAAATTTTAATGTCATAATTATAACTTTTTAATAATTTTGACTTTTCATATAATAAATATGACTTTGAGTATGTCATAATTTCAATAACTGGTAAAAAAAAAAAACGACCCAAACTCATGAAGACTTTATTAACAGACACGGATCACAATCATGAGAATAACTGAAAATGCTTATGTTCTATTATTTTTTCTCTCTGCAAGACGCCTGTGTGTAATGAGTAACGGGCACAAAGTGTTGGAAACACTGAGGAAAAGGAGAAATGGAGTGTGTGTGTGTGTGTGTAGTGGGTGGAGAGGTGTGTTTTCCTGGCACTGACATCACATCAGCCTGTGGTCAGAAGACATTTCATAACCTTTCCACTAAACATCTCAAATGCACAGAGAAACGATTGCAACACACACACACACACGCTGTCGTCTCCCGCTCACCACTATAGAAGTGCAATGAAATGTGTGTATGTGAATCACTTTGGATTAAAGCATCTGTTCCCAAATGCATTTATGTAATTGTAAGACAGCTGTTTCAGTGTGTGTGTGTGTGTGTGTGTGTGAGTGAAAGAGAGAGCGAGATTGGGAGTGAGTGTGTGTGTGTGTGTGTGTATATGAGAGTGTGAGTGTGTGTGTGTGTGTGTGTGTGTGTGTGTGTGTGTGAATGAGTGGCTGTGTGTGTGTGTGAGAGTGAGTGAGTGTGTATGTGTGTGTGTCCGACATCCTGATTATGAGTGTGTGTGTGTGTGTGTGTGAGAGTGAGTGAGTGTGTGTGTCCGACATCCTGATTATGTGTGTGTGTGTGTGTGTGTGTGTGTGTGTGTGTGTGTGTGAATGAGTGACTGTGTGTGTGAGAGTGAGTGAGTGAGTGAGTGAGTGTGTGTGTGTGTGTGTGTGTGTGTGTGTGTGTGTGTCCGACATCCTGATTATGAGTGTGTGTAGTGAAGGAAAGGAATACGACCCTCTAGAGAACTAATACGCAATTTGAAACACACCCAAAGGAGGCAGATTTATATAACAGTCATTGTGTGAGAACGGCAAACAACACAGCAGAAACAACGAATCAGTGTGTGTGTGTGTGTGTGTGTGTGTGTGAGATCAGATTACACCAGCACATCTGGAACTGGAGAAACACAAGAAACATCTCCAGTACCTCGTGAAGAATGAGCTCTGGTTTCGGAGGGTTTTCTCTACACTATAGTTAAAGAGCAGCACAGGAACACTCGCTCCAAAACTCCCAACAACTCGGATTCATTCAACCAAACACAATGACCGTTCCTGTGAATCAGCGACACAGTGGCTTTGTTCAGTTTAGCGCATGACTTCAGAACATCAGAATTCACTTAAACTAAAACACAATCACACCCGTTCATATTTCAGATGAATGCCATTCCCATCAATGACAGACTCCCATTCAAATTCACTATTATTGATCTCCTGCACTGACAGACACCATTATATGAGAACTGAGCTGGACGATGACATCACGGTTTACTCCACAGCGGCTATATATATAAATGAACTAAATTAATAACTTTTTTACAACAAAAATGAACCATCACTGAGCTTACTTAAAGCTGCAGTCCGCAGTTTTTCCTCTTTGTTCGAAATCTGCAATTGCAGTCATTCGCGGAGTGATCAGCTTTACGTGGGTTGTGCCTCGGCCCGGCACAGCGCGGATGAACACGGTGTTTTGAGGAGTGTGTGCGGCTGTCAATCACCGCCGGTGTGGATACTGGCGTTCGCAATCACAGATAATACTTTTTGGAAGTATGACCAACATAATAATTTTCACTTTAAAATGTAATCTAAACAAGTGAGTAGCATCCACTTTTGTCCTGACCAACTAAGGGGAAAAAGCATTGCAGTAAATCGCGCTGATTAAATCTAACGATCGCGTGTTATATCACGTCAAACCGTGCAAATTATACTTTATTCTCAAGTTGCTAATGTCCAACATCAGTATTGTGTGACTACATTTAAAGCCCTTATGGTATTTATCCTTGTTTTCGCATGGGCCGTTGCAGTCTCTTTTTCCAAACTCTCAGTCCAAAGTCTTCTGTGTTTTACAGCGGGTGAGTCTGCTGTCACTGGTGATCGTCGTTTTAACCCTTTCTGGATCCGCCATCAAATTGATAAGTTTAATTAGATCAAGTGCTGTGAGAAAAGACTATAAATCTCCACCTCCAACATCCTCACACTCATAGCCGACTAGCCGAGACTCTTCTTTATGTGTACAGATGTGTGTGTAGAGATGTGTGTGTAGAGATGTGTATGTAATGACGCAAAGACAAGCTCAAATCTCCCGTGGAAATCCACCAGTACCACTGGAATTAAAAACATTATTACAAGCTTAGCGTTTTGAATCGAGCTACGGCAAGCAGAGAGTTTTGAACACTGGCTGGTTATGTACTTGCTCAAAAAAATATTTTGGATAATTTTTAACCCACAAAACTTACGGACTGCAGCTTTAAGCTGGACTGTGACGCTATTTTCTTCTGGAAATAAACTTTGTTGCATTATTTTCCTGTCATCTCTGTAAAGCTGCTTTGAAACAATCTCTGTTGTAAAATAAAGCTGACTTGACAAATCTGTGATATAACACTTTCTGGCTGTTTGAAAATCTAGTTTTGAGAATCAAAAATCCTCTGATACGGATCGAGTCTGACACCCAAAACACTCATACAATCACTGTATCATGTCATGTGTAACAGGATGTTCCGTTCTTCTGAAATCTCCAGGCTTTAAACATCTAATGTTTGATTAATGATCTCTCTGTAAACACTCAACACGTGACGAACATGATCCTGACACTAGCTCAGATGATGTGTTGTTTTTACACCTGCCGATCGAAGTCACAAACACAACCTGATCGATTCGCTCAAGTTCTCAAACTCATTTAAACTTTATCTCGATAGTTTCTCTTCTATCGCTCGAACAAACTCAAACGAGATTATGTTGGTCATCAATAAATAAAGTAAATAAGTTGTAACTCACCGATGCGCGAGATGGACTACCGTAGAGAGACTATTGAGAAACTTCTAATGACACCGAGTTTGGAGATCCGAATCAGTTTGGTGAATCGGTTCGTTCGGACGGTTCATTGCATTATTGTTCCAATCATAGAGGTTCCAACACTTCAACCAACTCTCAGCGATCTTTGTGAATCGGTTCGACTGAATCACCAAAAAGAGCCGGTTCAAGTGACCAATTCGTTTGTATTACTAGGACCGAGTCACATTCATTTCCGTAGGGGGGGTGTAATGATTGATCATCTCGTACAAACAATCAAAATACTCTATGGTATTTTTATAATCGCATTAAGTGTGTTATCAGTATTTGATGTGCACAGTAATAGACTGAACAGCAATCAAATCAAAAGTGCACGTGAATAAGCTCATGTAAAATGGTATGAGCCGATTCATTGTTGAGAGTCCATTGACCTGTGAGTCTGAACTCAAACACATCAAAACAAACCATTAGAGGCTTCTTCAAAGATTCCCACATAAATCGAAGGTTTAAACTCCACAACAAAGAACTATGATGATGTTTTAAGGACTGCCATTCAATTGAGTCTAACCAAACAGAAACTATAACTGGTTCTAGCTTCAGTTCAGTGCCTGTTTAGACGCGTTTCTCTCCGGTAAAGCTTTGCGGTCTCTGTTCTTACTCATCTCTCACTCTCTCTGTCTCTTCCTCTCTGTTGTTGAACAACAGTTATGATGCTTTGATGAGGAAGTGGGTTTCTCTCTGAAGTTTGTGTGACATGAGATTCTTTAGTAATGACGTCAAGTGGCATCTTTTCCATAATGACTGTTTAAATATCAACCACAAAATAATCATGTAACATAATGCAACACTCACTAGCTCACAACCGAGAAAATAATGCATGTTCATCATCACAGTACATTAAGAGCTTGCGGGGGTTTTCATCCTTCAGATGGTGTTCAGTGACCCCTCCTGGACTATATGTTCATGTATAAATACCTCATTTGTTCTGTGATATATATATATACTGTATATATAAACAAATTCTTCTAACTGTTGTGCTGTACTGTTAGATGTATTATTTATTTATTTAAATCAGTTTGTTTATATCAAATGTTTTATTAATTTTAATTTTATCACGGATAATAATAAAATATATACATTTAATCAATAACAAAGTCATTTACACACTCCTGTAGCTCACTGCGCTCACAACATCAATGCCATGGGTTCGATTCCCAACTGATGCATGAACTGGTTATAATATAAACCTTGAATGCAATATTAGTTGCTTTGGATGAAAGTGTTATTCAAATACATAAAAGTTACAGAAATTTCTAATTAGTGAATACGCATTTTTACCCATCAAACCCTATCAATCACCCAGAACACCCTAGAAGCAGCCTAGCAACCACCAACTCTCAGAGTACCTTAGCAACTGCCTAACACCCTAGCAACCACTCAAGGTACCATGCCTAGCAACACCCTAGCAACCTAGAAACCACCCAGAATACCGTAATTACCACCCTAGTACCTGCTTAGTAACCACTCAGAAACCTTCCAGAACACCATAGGAACTGCCTAGCAACACCATAGCAACCATCCAGAAGACCCTAGCAACTCCATAACAACCACCTAGCAACACCCTAGTAACTGCTTAGTAACCACTCAAGGTATCATGCCTAGCAACCACCCAAAACACCCTAGCTACCACCTAGTAACCATCCAGAACATCAAAACTACCAACTTGCAACACCCTAGCAACAATTCAGAACCTAGCAACTGCTTAGCAACCACTCGGAGTACCCTAGAAACCGCAGAGCAACTTATCAGAAGTGTTATTCAAATACATAAAAGTTACAGAAATTTCTAATTAGTGAATACGCATTTTTACCCATCAAACCCTATCAATCACCCAGAACACCCTAGAAGCAGCCTAGCAACCACCAACTCTCAGAGTACCTTAGCAACTGCCTAACACCCTAGCAACCACTCAAGGTACCATGCCTAGCAACACCCTAGCAACCTAGAAACCACCCAGAATACCGTAATTACCACCCTAGTACCTGCTTAGTAACCACTCAGGGTATCATACCTAGCAACCACCCAAAACACCCTAGCTACCACCTAGTAACCATCCAGAACATCAAAACTACCCAACTAGCAACACCCTAGCAACAATTCAAAACCTAGCAACTGCTTAGCAACCACTCGGAGTACCCTTGAACCCGCAGAGCAACCACTCAGAAAGCTTCAGCAACTGCCCAGCAACAACCTAGAAACAATCCACAACACCCTAGCTACCACCCAGAAACCTTCCAGAACACCATAGGAACTGCCTAGCAACACCATAGCAACCATCCAGAAGACCCTAGCAACTCCATAACAACCACCTAGCAACACCCTAGTAACTGCTTAGTGACCACTCAAGGTATCATGCCTAGCAACCACCCAAAACACCCTAGCTACCACCTAGTAATCATCCAAAACATCAAAACTACCAACTTGCAACACTCTAGCAACAATTCAGAACCTAGCAACTGCTTAGCAACCACTCGGAGTACCCTAGAAACCGCAAAGCAACTAATCAGAATGCTTCAGCGACTGCCCAGCAACAACCTAGAAACAATCCACAACACCCTAGCTACCACCTAGAAACCTCCCAGAACACCATAGGAACTGCCTAGCAATCACCTAGCAACACCATAGAAACCATCCAGAAGACCCTAGCAACTGCATAATCACCCACTAACCATCCAGAACAACATTGCAACTGCCTAAAAACCACCCTGAACACCCTAGCAACCACCCAGAATACTCTAGCAACCACATAGCAACACCCCAGTGACCTCTTAGCAACCATCCAAACAGCTCAGCTTTTTGTAAGCATAATATCAATGAAATGTTTGTTTTAAAAATGCTTATCATGAACTGTAAAATGCACTCAAACTGTAGATAAGTGTCTGAAACACACCAGACGTCTGTACTGACCCGGCCTGATCCTTCTGAACCTCTGTGTCACTCAAGATTCCCCGACACCCACTCGCTCATCACATGACTTCCTGCCGACTCTCTCATAGAACACACTGAGAAGAGACTCGCTCCACGCTCGAGGTCTTCCGTCTTCTGCTCGTGTGTGTGTGTGTGTGTGTGGAGGGCCTCGACACACTGACGGATGATGATGGACAGAGAAGACAAGACAGCAAACTTCCACAGACTCCTATCAGGTGTGTGTGTGTGTGTGTGTGTGACAGTGATCAAGGGACATCATATATCACATCATGGCTTTTTGTTTGAATCATTCATCAGTTTCCTCTGATGATTTAGAGTTTCAACAGAGACTTGACTTCCTTCTTCTGTGGTTTGTTTGCAGAAATGCATCACGCCTCTTTGTTTTTACTCGCTTTAATAGCCAGACGACAGCAAAACAGCTTTTAAAACACAAAAAACTTTCATGAAGTATTAGAATACAGTATGTTTAGTGTTCTTCATGTGTCTGAATGCATGTGTGTGCACTGTGAACAAGGATTTTTCAAAGTTCACTGCCAAAAAAAAACTAAAAACGATTCTTGTTTCCAGCAGAAATATCTAAACGTTAATAAATCAAGATACATTTACTTGACAAGCAAAACTACTTGAGATTTTAGGGCTTGTTTACTGAAAAGTTTATCAAAATTAAGTGAGTTTATGCTTAAAACAAGGAAAGATATCTGACAATAATCTTGCTTTCCCTTTGAATTAGGTTTTTTATTGCAATATTCTTGCATATTGAATTTAAAAAATGTTGGCAATTCTTGCATATTGCAATAAAAAAATTTTGCATATTCTTGCATATTGCAATAAAAAGCATTGGATATTGCAATAAAAAAACGTTGCTAATTCTTGCATATTGCAATAAAAAACATAGTATATTCTTGCATATTGCAATAAAAATGTTGCTTATTCTTGCAAATTGCAATGAAAAACGTTGCCAATTCTTGCATATGGCAATAACAAGACAAGACAAAAATATTAAGCATTTATTTCATTGCAATTTAAACAAATTTTTTGCGTTGTTGTAAATAAAACAAAGATTATTGTAGTGTTTTACAAGAAGTCTTTCACGTTTAATTCAATGTTAAATTTTTTTAATGAAATTTACAAGCAATTTCTGAGTGAAAAACTGTTTTTGTTTTTTAACGATCCTATGATGATATGAATGATGTCCGACAGAGGAGAGCTGCAGCTCGGATGTGTCCAGCGACTCGTGTGAATACTATCAGACGGAGATATTCGGGCTGTTGCCGAGCTCACAGGCTCATCGACGGCCGCACACAGACGCCGTCACACAGGATCCCGGCGAGGGTCTCGGCACGGCCAGAGTCTCCTGGAACCCCAGTGTCCCGCTCAGAGCTCGACCTGTCTGTCTGCAGGGCAAGAGAGACATCAGGTGAGTCGAATCGCGTTCAGACAGCAGACGTCCAGGCTAACACAAGGCAGAGTTTGGGCTGTCAGTGAAAATGTAATAGACGTCTAAACTATCGCCCAAAAATAGACTAGTCATCAGTTAGATAACAAAGAAATGAAATAAGTGAAGAAATTAAACCAAACACCATCTCGTTTATCTGTTTATCATGCATCTCGCAAGTTATTTTGGGAAAAACGAAACCAAATGCAAGGTTATTTTGGCTAGAAGTGTGTTACTCATATCCGGACTATATCAGGTCTATAGTTAACCGAGTGCAGGATGACTTAAAATGATTTAAATTAATTAAAGTCCCCCTGTGGTGTAAATCCAGCGTTTAATGTTGTTTATGTGTCTATGTGGTGTTTTTAATACGCTTTAACCATGTGTAAGTTCATAAGTCGACAGCATTGCTGAGTATTTTCTGCTTAAAACTGCAGTGAACCAAAGACAGTCTCAAACACACGGTTTGAAATCGCTGGTGTTTCTGACGTCACAAACGACCTTGTAACCAATCAGATCAACGTGTGATCGTCACCCAGTGGATCTCTGAGCTGAGTGAGTGAGTGGAGGCGGGGCTCATTTGCATATTCATAGAACTGCGCATACTAAACGAGGTGTCGAGTTACATTCAAGATTATTTTAAGACATGAAGATTGGAAAAAACTTTTAAATATGTCATTTTGGTGATCAAAGATGAGTTTTAACGGATACAATGATTGAATAAAGCCTACTGTATTATATTTGATACGCACATTTCAAAGGCCTCTAAATGATCAACATGATCGAAACTGCATGAAAAACCTGTTGCACACAATCTGTCGTCTGATAGTTTAGACCTTTTTTAGCAAGTAAACTGAAGCCCACGGTTCTTCACACTTTTGAAATCACAAAATGAATTGTGCTTTATGTAATAGTTCAGTACTCCCAGTTAAAAGTTAGCAGCTTTATCATAATTAAAGCATAAATACAGATATATCGTAGTCTATATTGGGGAGACTTCAAACGTTGTATTTTAAGTAGTGGATTGAGTGAATTATACACAAACGCTTCGCCATCTAGTGGTCAGTTTCAGAGTTTCAGTTTTGTTTGTGCCAATCAGAGAGAGGCAGCATGTGCAGAGACGCAGCATTGGCTACTGGGACTCGTGGAGGCGGAGCCAGCAAACCACAAGGCGACGCTTAAAGGAGCATGTGGGCGGGGCCCTGTCAGGACTGTTGCCATGGAGACACGCGATTCATAAGATCGAAGGTGAGTCGAGTATGTAGTGGTGTGCAGATCGAGGCTTCGTGAAACGCTGAAACAGTTGAAGCAAATGTGCCGTATTGTGTCGAGGCTTCGAAATAATCCACGGGGACCCCTAGTGGTCAGAACAGAGTAAATGCAACCAAAAGCCCAGGCCAAACATGCATAAAAACACCTTTTACAAATATATTGCAATATTTTTAGTAAGGGTAAAATCTTTCAAATAAGATAATCAAGTGTCTATATGTTCTTTTAGCAATTGTCAGGGTTTGTTTTGTTTGTTCTATGAATGGCTCAGCTAAACAAGCCAATAGACTATTAACTACACTAATGTTAAATTAGCGTAACTACATCTGATCCACAGGCCAGTTTGGTGTCGGGGTGAAGGCGTACTTTGTGTTTCTGCGGTACTTGCTGTGGTTGAACCTGCTTTACTGCGTGATCATCGCCGGATCTGTGCTGACGCCAACGCTGGTGTTCAGGCAGGACTCAGGTACGAACACTAGGACCGGCCGTTCACTCCGAGGACAGGCAAAACTACTCCAGATTTTAAAGCTTCTTTTCCGAAAAGTTTATCAAAATTAAGTGAGTTTATGCTTAAAACAAGGATAGATATCTGCCAATAATCTTATTTTCCCTTTGAATTAGGTTTTTTATTGCAATATTCTTGCATATTGAATAAAAAAGGTGCCAAATTTTGCATGTTGCAAAAAACATGGCATATTCTTGCCTATTGCAATAAAAAATGTTGCATATTATTGCATATCGCAATTTTTTTTGCATATTCTTGCATATTGCAATAAAAAGCGTTGCATATTCTTGCATATTGAATAAAAAAAGTTGCCAATTTTTGCATATTGCAAAAAACGTTGCATATTCTTGCCTATTGCAATAAAAAATGTTGCATATTATTGCATATTGCAATTTTTTTTGCATATTCTTACATATTGCAATAAAAAAAGTTGCCAATTTTTGCATGTTGCAAAAAAAGCGTTGCATATTATTGCATATTGCAATAAAAGAGTTCACATCACAACTTTAACGATAACGGCACATTCAGAACGATATCGTTGGAATCACATTCAGAATGATTATTTTTTCAGCTGATGAACGATAAAAACATTGACAGCCAATGGGAATCCATCCTGCTTTAAAAGCTCAAGTATTTAAAGCGGCGGACAACAAAACTGCAGCGCACTTTTAAGCCTCGTTCACACCAATAACTAAAGATAACTATATTAGCGTACACACACTAGCGCACAATATCTTTCTGTTTATTATAAGCGCGGTGCAGTTTTGTTGTCTGACGCTTTAAATGTGCAGAAAGCGATTTCTGAGCACCAAAACACACAATAGCCAATCAGGAGTGAGGGGCGTGTCCACGCATTAGGGGGGAGGGGCCTGTGTTGCATAGTGTTCATGGATTTGTGGGCGGGGCTATACAGTTAGGGGTGTGGTCCTGTCGGGTAGGGGCGTGTTTGTTTTGATGATTTCAAATAACGGTTTCTCACAAATTGCTTACTGCACCTTTAAATGCTCGAGCTCTTTAAAGCAGGATGGATTCTGATTGGCTGTCAGTGTTTTTATCGTTCATCGGCTGGAAAAAATCGTTCTGAAAGTGATTCCAATGATATCTTTCCTCTGTGCCGTTAATATGATTGTTTGTGTATAATTTGCTAATCTTTTTAGATTTTTAGAAATATATCTTGTCCTTGGTGTGAATGCTAATGTAGTTATAATTATAGAAATATTTACAGTTATCATTTTTGGTGTGAACAGGCCTTTAGAGTTGATGCACTAAAACTGACCTAATGTCATATGATTTTTTTTTTTTTTTCAGGCCATCCAAAAAAAATATTTGGATATAAAGACATTTTTGTCGGATCAGTAAGTCATTTTATGATTATCACTCTCTAATTTCCACACTGATCGTCATTTTTAGATTTTATTTAATTAACTCATTTACCATAAATGAAAACTCACTCTCGGTGACCAGAAAAGAAAAGTCATGTGGTTTGTTATGCTGCATCTGCCTTTATATTGAGTTATGTTTCCTTTCTGTTAATGTAGTAAAACAGTTTTTATTCTATTTCCTGACATTTCACAACTGCCTATTGTTTTTGTTAGTACATGCACAGATATAAATGAATGTATGGGGATTACAGTTAACCAGGATATTGTTTTAATGGTTTACGGCAGTCAGATTTATGTTAATTTGCATGTAAACAAGGTCACTGTCTTGTTTTTTCATCTGTCTTCAACACTCTGCATGCGCTCTCTCTCTCTCTCTCTCTCTCTCTCTCTCTCTCTCTCTCTCTCTCTCTCTCTCTCTCTCTCTCTCTCTCTCTCTCTCTCTCTCTCTTCTGTTCTGGTTCTCTGTGTTTTCCAGGGTGTTCTTGAAAACTCTCCAGTGTTTCATAGTTTCTACACTCGTGGGTCTCTAGATTTGGCCTGTTTAAACACTCCACTCCTCTTTCTACTTGGCATGATCTCTGTCCTCTTCCTCAGCATCATCATGGTGGTCCGCAGGTCAGATCATTCACCCTGAGCTATTAGACCAATGTTCCTGCTTCAGTGCAACTCACAGATTGAGATTTCAGCCGAAACATGCATTTGCTGCTCTTGACTGCTAAGTGGCGCTATAAACCATAGACTGAATCAACAGCATCATGTCTAATTGTCTCTCAGTTTGCAGATGCTGTGCATAGAACTGAACAGCTATTGAACTGGGAACATTCATATTGGCAACACACGTGTATATGTGTTTCTCATTTTAATTGTTGTGAATGGATTCATTAATATGTGAGTGAATGCAAAAGTTTTGTGAGTGAAATTATTAAAAAATATATATTAAGCAAACAAAGTTTCTTGGTAGAATGCAAAAGTTTGGTGAACAAATGGAAAAGTTTGAGTGAATGCAAAAGTTTGAGTGAATGCAAAAGTTTGGTGAACAAATGGAAAAGTTTGAGTGAATGCAAAAGTTTGAGTGAATGCAAAAGTTTTGAGCAGGAGCGTCGCTAGGCCCTTTTTGGGGGCTTTAGCCCTAAACTTCTGCCTAGCCCCCCTAAAAATGTGAGATTAATGTAGGCTACACAAATTTGTGTTCGCTTCAGTCTTGTTATAATCAGATTCAGCGCGTTCTTCATCTTCAATCCACAGCGGCGCCGAGCAGAGAGCACGTCAGAAACAGAGCACAGGGTGTGTGTGTGTGTGTGTGTGTGTGTTCATCTGAGCCTCATTGGTCTGTCACTGCTCGTCAATGTCAGAATATTTGAGATGACCAATAAAATCAAAGTGCGACTCGACGCGTACGGTCAAGTGCGAGATAAGATGTAAGTAGCTAAACTTAACATTTCATATTTTACTTTTTTATGTCATAAATGTTAAACGAATGACGAAAAATAATCAGGCAAACTAATATAGTTTTGTCTAATTTCGCCATTTTGAACTGAAAATAGGCCTATGTAACGTGACTCATGTAATGTAATAATAACATTAACAAAGCCGTTTTCATCATGTTAGGCACAAGATTAATAATGAATGTGTACATATTGAGAATATAATACAAATTGTAGCCTTTAGTAAATTAAAAAAGCTCAGCTTTAGGAGGGGAAGAGAAAGGGACGAAGAGACTGAGGAAAAAGAAAGAGTGATGGAGATGAGGAGAGAGCAGGTATTGACAAATAATCTGCCCACTGACATGGTTTTAAAGCTATTTCTTATCCTTTTTTTGGTCTTCAAACGTCTTGAAATGCACATATCAGAGAAATAAAAAATGTCAACCCCCTACCAACCTCAAATTTAGGACCTCTTTGATTATAAAGCCCTGTCTACGGCCCTGTATTAGGCATAAGATCAATAAAAAATGTGTAGCCTACATATTCTGAATGCATTTAATAAACGTAATTACCTTGAGTAGCTTTCAGTAAATAAACGCGTCTGAGAAAATGATTCATAGGCAAAATCAACCTATCAGTTGACCCTATGTTTACTTTCTTCACTGACAGACAAAAATGAAAAGGCTATATCAGTCAAAGCTCAGCTGGGCAAGATAAAAACAAAGAGAAAAAGAGTGTGATGCTGATGAGGAGAGAAAAATAATCAGCTGCCCACTATCCAAGTGTTTTGGCCTTCAGAACATCTTAAAATGCACATATGTAGATCAGAGAAATCAACATTTTCTCGGGGAGACCCC
This sequence comes from Rhinichthys osculus, assembly GCA_029959095.1. Taxonomy (NCBI): domain Eukaryota; kingdom Metazoa; phylum Chordata; class Actinopteri; order Cypriniformes; family Leuciscidae; genus Rhinichthys; species Rhinichthys osculus. The sequence continues at coordinate 1,135,881 of JARWKJ010000022.1, read as the reverse complement.
GAACCCCACTATTTGCCCTACCTCACATTTTGGGACCACAGTTATTATAAAACCGTGCCTTTGCATCGTAATGAAAATGGTTTATAGTGAGCTTTAGATCCTAAACTAAAGTGTTACCTTTTTTTATAATAAAAAAAAAAAAAGTAATATTGGGGGCTTAGCCTAACCTGGCCCTAGCCAGATGAATTTCGCTCCGCCTAGCTTCACTCACATCCATCTGGAACCTCTTCCATTGAGAGTGATTTCTCCAACCAACTTTATGGTTTAGCCAATCAGGACGCAGGGCGGGAGTTTCATAGATGTGACGTAGTGGAGAAGCGACCGTGAGACTGTTTTGATTCAGACAACAATGGCGGCTCGCATTGAGGAAACACGCGTTAACATTGATGCTGCTATTTCATCCGTGTTGTCCAATCTACCTAATATTGTTTCATTAAAAGAACATCAGAGAACGGCTCTTAAGGCTTTTTTTTTTCACGGGTTGGCTTCGGTGTGAGTGGTTGAAATAGCACGTCGATAAAGATGACAGACAAGTGGCTTATCCAATCATATGCAAGGATTATTGATAAGGCCCAGCCTTCTGAAACGCCATTTCAATGGATCGGTTCCAGATGGATGAGTGAAGCTAGGCGGAGCGAAATTCATCTGGCTAGGGCCAGGTTAGGCTTAGCCCCCCTAAAATGAAAATCCTAGTGACGCCCCTGGTTTTGAGACTGAATGGAAAAGTTTTTAAAACTGAATGCAAAAGTTTTGAGACCGAATGCAAAAGCAATTAAATCTAAGTTTCCTCCGACCTCATCATTTTGTCCATCTCCGTGTCCCTTAGGGTCTCCGTACACTGATGTCTATTCTCTCTTTCAGGACGGTTGTGGGATACAAACACTCGTGGCTCACTGGAAGCCGCCTCAGTTCAAACCTGAGCTACAAGGTTTTCTGTGGGTGGGATTTCAGTATTCAGGACTCGCAAGCAGCAACACTGAAACAAAACTTCATCAGAAACGAACTGAAGGTGAAAGGTCAACACGAGCTTCACGTATCTGTCATGTCAGACTCCGAGTTTATAAAGAGGTTCAGATACAGGAACAGGATTCGGGTTGTGCAACATTTTTCTAAATGTCAATCATTTGTTAACAAACAAGCATTCATTTCTTTAATTAGCTCATTGTTTCTGCATTAAATTATTACATTGTTTAAATTAATACCTTTTTTCGCTAACTGTGATTTTGTATATGTAACGTGGACTCGTGCACTTTCAGTAAAGCTGCTTTGAAATGATGTGTGTTGTGAAAAGCGCTATACAAATAAATGTGAATTGAATTGTGTGCATGACCTCTGACCTCTTCTCCAGATGGATCTAGAAGAGCAGAAGTTTCACGAGAGGGTCCAGCGGCGATCGCTCAGACTCTGGGTTCGGCTCATCCTCCTCCGGGTCTTTCTGAACATCATTGTGCTGGTTCTTCTGGGAAGCGCATTCGCTCTGATCTTTTACAGCATCGTTCTGTCACAAGAGAAGGTACTGTACATGTATAAAGGTAAAACGAATAGTCTTGATGTTGTTTCAGGCTCTACTAGAGCAGATTCTGCTGGAATGTTGATTATTCTCCTCATATTCTCCATTGTTGCGGCTCCTCTCTTCCCAGTCTGTCAGTAACGCTCTGTTCACTTCCTGTCTCTATGAAGCCCCTCCTCCTGAAAGCACACTGTGCTCTGATTGGTCGGCTGGAGCAGTGTGTTGTGATTGGTCGAGCGCTTCGAGTGTGTTTGGGAAATGTCCCGCCCCTTTCCATAACCGCCAGTTTAACACACTACTAACTAACTCAACCAGGCCCCGCCCCTTTATTCTGCGTATGAATTATTATAATGAGGAATATTGTGACGTGTTCGAAACTCAAGACTACAATGGAGGCGTTTCAGGAGTTCAGAAACACTGACTCTGATATAGAGAAGAACTAATGATCAAATAGCAACATTACACACTAAAGATGGAAAAAAGCAGCATGGATGTTTAAGAAAGTGAGTTCAGTTTTGTGTTTCCTAATGATTGTCTCTCTTGTCACTATAAGGTTCTTAACTGGTCTCTGATGTTGGAGTATCTTCCTCCAATCACAATGGCGACGATAAACTACATATTACCGCACATCTTCAGTAAAGTCTCAGAGTTTGAAGATTATTCACTCACCATCCAGCTCAACCTCACCCTGATCAGGTCAGAAAGGTCATGCCCTTTGACCTCTAGTGTGTGTTACATGTTCCTGTGGTATTAAATACAGCACAATCTCAACTACTTGATTTTTTTATTTAATTGCAATTTGCAAAATGTAAATTATCGCCCTGCTCTTTATATGAAGCTGAATATATTAGTACGTACAACTTTATCCGCATACATAAAGTATATTCACATGCAGTTTGATTGTTTATGTGATTGCAAAATGTAAACTATACTATCGTCCAGCTCTAATCTTCTAAATGCAACTATAAGGCATGCAGATATTAAGATATTATAAACATAACCTCATGATATTCTGTTAAGCAGCTTTGAAGCGATGTGTGTCAAAATAGGCCTTGACTTAAACTCATGTGAATATTACAGGAGTATTTTCCTGAAGTTGGCGTCTTTGGGCATCTATCTGTTCTTCCTCCTCATAAGATCTCCAACCGAACACGAGGTTTGTTCACAGTTGTTTCTCCTAGACAACGATGAGATTACATGATGGGGACTTTTGAACTCTTTTTGCTCAGATTTGCAGAGAACCCTGCGGAGAGAACGCGTTCGGGAAGGAGATGTACAAACTCACCGTCTTCAACTTCCTGGAGTGTTTCTTCAATGCGTTTTTTGTGGCATACCCAAGAACGTGAGTTACTTAAACTTTATTGAACCCGGTTTAGCTAAAATATTTACCCCTCAGGTTAATACTATTAGTTAGCATTTCAATCATTTAACACATTCGCTTGTTCACGGATGTCGGTTAATGCTCGTAAGACACAAATTATTATCTTTTTGTAATTGACCGTTCGCAGGCCCCTCCCCCAAAACGGCTATTGTCCAATCACACATCAGTGATGGGCGGATCGATCCTGAAGTATCGATACTTCGATACTGACGTGGCATCGAAAAGGATCGATCCTCACATAAAAATATCGATCCAAATGTGCATTTCTTTTTACCAGTAATTTTTTTATTAATTTAGCACGCAATTCAGTGCGTAAAATAAGCTTCTAAGTGGAAAAATAAGCGAATGTTAGCGGGTAAATGTGTAGGATAGAACCTTTTCTCCTAGTCATCTGTATACAAGACGAAACCAATCAATCACAGAGAGCGTTCGGTGCTGGTGCTTCGCTGAGCTCACAGGCCCAGTGCGTTTGGGAAACGAAGCCTTGATTAGATGACAGAGAAACAATCGGGAGTTATTTCGCAATAAACAAACCAAAACTGTACATAACGGTTTAAAATGTTGACGTCAGTAAGATCTTTTTTATGAAATTAATATTTTTATTCAACAAGGATCGATGCATTAAATTGATCAAAAGTGACAGTGAAGGGTTTTACACTGTTGAAAAAAACTACTTCATATAAATGCTGTTCTTTCAACTTTGTTCATCAAATAATTCTGCATAAAATGTATCATGGTTTCCAACAAAATATTAAACTGTTTTCAACACTGATAATAATAAGAAATGTTTCCTGAGCAGCAAATCAGCATATTAAAATGAATTATCATCATGACTGGAGTAATGATGCCGAAAATTCAGCTTTGATCACATGAATAAATTACAGTTTACTATGGCATAGAAAACAGATAGCCTATGTTAAATTGTTAAATTGTAATATTACAGTTTTTACTAAGAGAAATATAAATCTTACAGACCCCAAACTTTTGAACAGTAGGCTAGTACTATAATTAGGGTAGTTTTATAAAAGTCACTGACTAATTAAAGGGGAGTTGAGAGCACAAATCACAAAATATTTAGGCCTAGTAGTCATTAATGATGCATTCACCTCATAAATCATGACACACTGCTCTAGCACAGGAAAGTGCATACAAGTTCAAATGCATGCTTTTAAAATGAAAAAGTATCGGTATCGGCGATACTGGCCCTGTATTTACTTGGTATCGGATCGATACAGAAATTTGCAGTATCGCCCATCACTAATAGCAACCGTTACTATGTGAGCAGGTCCGTCAAACATTGACTCCAAGCAAGATGGTGAAGCGGTGCGCCCACGGCGTTTGTAAATCGGACACTAGATACCCCGAGAGATTGTCTGGAGGAGTTGTGTTCTTTCCGTTTCAAAAGCCGAAAACACAACGTGCGCTGTCCCTACAATGGATAAAACAGTCTGGACGGCCCCACTCCCAGTAACATGTGTCGAACAGGGTTAACCCGTGCAGCGTGCGTGAGACTGAGACACTGAGATTAGTCAAAGACACATGGAGAAAGCAGATCAAGAGGATCCACAAAGGAAGTACGTTTTCTAAAGTGTTGTTGTTAACATGCAGTGATGGGCAGTAACGCGTTAGAAGTAACGCGTTACTGTAATCTGATTACTTTTTTCGAGTAACGAGTAAAGTAAGGGATTACAATTGAAAAAAATAGTAATTAGATTACTGTTACTTCCCCGTAAACAGTCTGCGTTACTGCGTTAACCGTGATTTTGTTTAGTGTCGTGAGACTGTCTCGTGACATGAGTCGTGCGTGAATAACAAATGATGTATGAGCGCCGCGACATCAGTGAGAGACGACTAGAACGAGGGAGAGAGCAGCAGAGCTGCCAACTCTCACACACGCTCGCTCACACGCACACCCCCGATTTCTCGCGCTGAAGTGTCAACCCCTTCGGTCAAACGCCTGAAAGATGAGTTTATCTATAAATCTAACTGTTGAGCCACATTTGTTATTGACTAGTTACACCGCAAATTAGTTAAAATCTCCCGGAATTTAGAGCGAGCGTGCATGCGAGACAGAGACTGTGCTCCATGTAGCGCGCACACGGACAGAGAGAGAGAGCAAACGCGAGAGAGACCTTGCATGTGCAGAGAGAGCATCCTGATCTAGAAACAGGACCCCCCCGTTGGAGAATGTCAAAATTCTACCTCAAATCTGAGCAAGCATATGTCACGAGACAGTTTTACACGGTTAACTAACGCAGCAAGCCGGTACAGGAACGTGAAACAGGAATGTGAAACCCTACTGAAAAAAACCCTGGCCTGAACACCCAACTGACATGACCGCAGCGGCTACCTACATGCTGATGGGATATTATATATAACCACTGTTTCACTCCGAAAGAAAACAAAAAACGTGAAGCCAAAATGTGGCATGCAGCAGCATTTTCTGTTTTAATCAACTAATTTTTACTCCTCTCTGCACTTTACTGTTAAAAGACGTAAGTGTTAATAATTTGTAATACAGTCAGGAGCGACTTTCATTTTAAATGATTTTATTGCTGTATTTTTACATCTTTTCAAATGAAGGATTTTACAAAAAATACATTTATTTTATATGCTGGAATATGTAGAAATTTAAGTTAACAGAAGAAGGACTTTCTTTATTTCATTAAAATATGGTGGAATGTGCAGAAAATAGGTTTAAATGTTCAACAATTTTCTTCTAGTCTGAGACTATTGCATTTAATTGAATTTTTTGCTTGCAATGTGCATAAAGTTAAAATATTGAAATAATAAAATAAGTTTAAAAAAAGAGAATGTTTCATTTGATTACATTTTGATGATGGAATATGCAGAAAGAATAGAATTAGGCTGAAAGGTCTATTGCTTTAGCGTATTCAGGTCGTGCATCATGTGTTTGAAAAGTAACTTAGTAAAGTAACTAGTAAAGTAACTAATTACTTTTGAAAATAAGTAATCAGTAAAGTAACTGGATTACTTTTTTGGAGAAGTAATCAGTAATCAGTAACTAATTACTATTTCCAAGTAACTTGACCAACACTGTTAACATGATATTTTCGGGGGGAAATGAGCAGCAGAACCTGTAGACTCCAGTTTAGACTAACGCTAGAGGAGTGCACGCTCGCAACGGGGAACGCATGAAGCTTACTTGACAACATCAGTTCATATCAATATCGTAACGAATAGAAATAATGTATGGTTATCTGCATCTTTCCGTTATGTATAGTTACCTTTTAAACACGACAATCGCATTCAGCATGACACGCAAGCGGTTGCCGTGGTAATGAACAACCTGCTTGTTAAAGCGAATGAATAATCCTGTATCTGAGGCAAAATTACTAAATATGCAGCGCGAGTTATATATTTCTAACTCCAAACAATTGGCCACTGAAACAGCTTATAGAATCTTCTTCAAGGCTGTGCTGGTTGCATTTGAGGTAACATTAGCAGCTACAGGTCATGGGGTTTCTCAGATTTCGCTTGAGACCGGTTTGAGAGCTTGAGAGCATTATTAGCCTCGATAGTAGTCGTGTCTCCTTCATTGCGTATTTTTATATTTTGAATATATCCCTCCCCCACTGCATACTGTAACCCCTTTTGCCTCGATCTGGAGGATATCGCGGAGGTATTGCTCCAAAAAAGGTCACTGACGCACCTCTTCCCGTCATGGCAATCTGTGGCGCTGGTCGTGTTTGACCATTTGTTTGATGGGCGTAGCAACAATAACTAGGGGGCGTGGCTTTTGCGAACGGTCAATTGCTTTATTTTGATTTTCAAATGCAAAAGTATTATGAGCGAACGCAAAATTACTCAGAACTCAAGAGTTTTATGTGCGAACGCAAAACGTTCTCATAACGCAAAGGTTTTATGAGCGAACGCAAAGTTTCTTGTAACGCAAAGGTTTTATGAGCGAACGCAAAGTTTCTTGTAACGCAAAGGTTTTATGAGCGAACGCAAAGTTTCTCGTAACGCAAAGGTTTTATGAGCGAACGCAAAGTTTCTTGTAACGCAAAGGTTTTATGAGCGAACGCAAAGTTTCTTGTAACGCAAAGGTTTTAAGAGCGAACGCAAAGTTTCTCGTAACGCAAAGGTTTTATGAGCGAACACAAAGTTTCTTGTAACGCAAAGGTTTTAAGAGCGAACGCAAAGTTTCTCGTAACGCAAAGGTTTTATGAGCGAACACAAAGTTTCTTGTTACGCAAAGGTTTTAAGAGCGAACGCAAAGTTTCTCGTAACGCAAAGGTTTTATGAGCGAACAAAGTTTCTTGTAACGCAAAGGTTTTAAGAGCGAACGCAAAGTTTCTCGTAACGCAAAGGTTTTAAGAGCGAACGCAAAGTTTCTCGTAACGCAAGGTTTTAAGAGCGAACGCAAAGTTTCTTGTAACGCAAAGGTTTTATGAGCGAACACAAAGTTTCTTATAACGCAAAGGCTTTATGAGCGAACACAAAGTTTCTTATAACGCAAAGGTTTTATGAGCGAACGCAAAGTTTCTCGTAACGCAAAGGTTTTATGAGCGAACACAAAGTTTCTTGTAACGCAAAGGTTTTATGAGCGAACGCAAAGTTTCTCGTAACGCAAAGGTTTTAAGAGCGAACGCAAAGTTTCTCGTAACGCAAAGGTTTTAAGAGCGAACGCAAAGTTTCTCGTAACGCAAAGGCTTTATGAGCGAACACAAAGTTTCTTATAACGCAAAGGCTTTATGAGCGAACACAAAGTTTCTCGTAACGCAAAGGTTTTATGAGCGAACACAAAGTTTCTTGTAACGCAAAGGTTTTAAGAGCGAACGCAAAGTTTCTCGTAACGCAAAGGTTTTAAGAGCGAACGCAAAGTTTCTTGTAACGCAAAGGTTTTATGAGGGAACGCAAAGTTTCTCGTAACGCAAAGGTTTTATGAGCGAACGCAAAGTTTCTTGTAACGCAAAGGTTTTAAGAGCGAACGCAAAGTTTCTCGTAACGCAAAGGTTTTAAGAGCGAACGCAAAGTTTCTCGTAACGCAAATTTTTTATGAGCGAACACAAAGTTTCTTGTAACGCAAAGGCTTTATGAGCGAACACAAAGTTTCTTGTAACGCAAAGGTTTTATGAGCGAACGCAAAGTTTCTCGTAACGCCAAGGTTTTAAGAGCGAACGCAAAGTTTCTTGTAACCTAAAGGTTTTATGAGTGAACGCAAAGTTTCTCGTAACGCAAAGGTTTAATGAGCGAACGCAAAGTTTCTCGTAACGCCAAGGTTTTAAGAGCGAACGCAAAGTTTCTTGTAACGCAAAGGTTTTATGAGCGAACGCAAAGTTTCTCGTAACACAAAGGTTTTATGAGCGAACGCAAAGTTTCTTGTAACGCAAAGGTTTTATGAGCGAACACAAAGTTTCTTGTAACGCAAAGGTTTTAAGAGCGAACGCAAAGTTTCTCGTAACGCAAAGGTTTTATGAGCGAACACAAAGTTTCTTGTAACGCAAAGGTTTTATGAGCGACGCAAAGTTTCTCGTAATGCAAAGGTTTTATGAGCGAACACAAAGTTTCTTGAAGGTTTTATGAGCGAACACAAAGTTTCTTGTAACGCAAAGGTTTTAAGAGCGAACGCAAAGTTTCTCGTAACGCAAAGGTTTTATGAGCGAACGCAAAGTTTCTCGTAACGCCAAGGTTTTATGAGCGAACGCAAAGTTTCTCGTAACGCAAAGGTTTTATGAGCAAACACAAAGTTTCTTGTAACGCAAAGGTTTTAAGAGCGAACGCAAAGTTTCTCGTAACGCAAAGGTTTTAAGAGTGAACGCAAAGTTTCTCGTAACGCAAAGGTTTAATGAGCGAACACAAAGTTTCTCGTAACGCAAAGGTTTTATGAGCGAACGCAAAGTTTCTTGTAACGCAAAGGTTTTATGAGCGAACACAAAGTTTCTCGTAACGCCAAGGTTTTATGAGCGAACGCAAAGTTTCTCGTAACGCAAATGTTTTATGTGCGAACGCAAAGTTTCTCGTAACGGAAAGGTTTTATGAGCGAACGCAAAATTTCTCGTAACGCAAAGGTTTTATGAGCTAACACAAAGTTTCTCGTAACGCAAAGGTTTTATGAGCGAACACAAAGTTTCTCGTAACGCAAAGGTTTTATGAGCGAACGCAAAGTTTCTCGTAACGCAAAGGTTTTATGTGCGAACGCAAAGTTTCTCGTAACGCAAACTTTTTATGTGCGAACGCAAAGTTTCTAAGAACGCAAAGGTTTTAAGAGCGAATGCAAAGTTTCTCGTAACGCAAAGGTTTTATGTGCGAACGCAAAGTTTCTCGTAACGCAAACTTTTTATGTGCGAACGCAAAGTTTCTAAGAACGCAAAGGTTTTAAGAGCGAATGCAAAGTTTCTCGTAACGCAAACTTTTTATGTGCGAACGCAAAGTTTCTAAGATTGCAAAGGTTTTAAGAGCGAACGCAAAGTTTCTCGTAACGCAAACTTTTTATGTGCGAACGCAAAGTTTCTAAGAACGCAAAGGTTTTAAGAGCGAACGCAAAGTTTCTCGTAACGCAAACTTTTTATGTGCGATTGCAAAGTTTCTAAGAACGCAAAAGTTTTATGAGCAAACTGCAAGTTTCTCAAAATGGAAATTTTTTATGTGCGAACGAAAAACGTTCTCGTAACGCAAACATTTTAAGAGCGAATGCAAAGTTTCTCAGTGTAGCGCAAAAGTTTTATTATGAGCGAACGCAAACGTTTTGCAAGCGAATACAATGTTTTGTTCGGATATTTGGATTCACATTACAGAATATATGTACAGTATATAATAAACTTTATTTAATATATAGCTTCTTGGTGGAGAGGTTTCCATCCTCGTCGCTAGCCCGGTTACTAGGCAAGAAGCAATTTGAGATTCCCTTCAACGTGCTGGACCTGGTGAACAGCCAGACGGTCACATGGGTGGGTGTGTTTTACTGCCCCCTGCTGCCGGCCATCAGCGCTGTCAGGCTGATGGTCCTCTTCTACCTCAAGAAGGTCTGATTCACACTCTTCATCTCTCAAATTCTATTTTATTTCAAGCAACAAAAATGTTTTTATGGTTTTAGTTAACTATAATATACAGAAGCCCTGAACCAAAAAAAAAAAAAAAAAAATTCTACAATTATGAGAATAAAGTTGCAATATTTTTAGAATAAAGTTGCAATATTTCAAGAATAAAGTTGCAATATTTTGAGAATGAAGTAGAAATATTTTGAGATTAAAGTCGAAACATTATTTACGAGAAAAAAGTCGCAATATTTAGAAATTAAAGTTGAAATATTCTGACAATAAATTTGAAATATTTTGAGAATACAGTTGAAATATTTTGAGAATAAAGTCAAAATTACGAGAATAGAAGTTCCATAGAAGTTTTTTTTTTAAAGTAAGGAATGGGCTCGTGTAGTCAAACTGCCTCAGACTTGAATCTAAACATAATAATAGTTCTCGTAATTTTGACTTTATTCTCAAAATATTACGACTTTATTCTCAAAATATTTCAAATTTATTGTCAGAATATTTCAACTTTAATTTCTAAATATTGCGA
>JARWKJ010000022.1:1087951-1120451 GCA_029959095.1 Rhinichthys osculus | reverse complement strand
TTATTATAAGAAAAAATATTAAAACACGAGGGAAATATTGTTGTGTCCATGACAAGTAGAAAAATAGGCATAAAGCTTACACATTACCGATTATTATATGCATGTTTAACCGAAGCTAATTTGGGTGGGTTTGTCCCGTCCCCAATTTCACTTCTCCTTCTTTTACGGCCCTGACGAGAACATCGATCTCCTCGGCTGTGAACCGATTCTGAAGAGCGCCTGGTAAATGCACCGTTATAATAGTTTTGCGCCATGGAACAAGCGCACCTCGTTCATCATGCTCTTAAAGGGAATGTGATATGACGCTCTTATTGGTTTGTTTCCCGTTACGCCCAAACCACACCTATGAATAATGAAGCTACTTCAGACCAACCCCTTTTAGATTTGCGTCGAGCGCAAGAGTCATTTATCCCGCCGGGAAAATAGCAACAGCGCCGAGATCCGCCTACAAAGTTACTTGCGCTTTGCAATTGACACTTGTGTTTCAGATTGTTAAAATAGGACCCTATGTGTTTTCACCTGGGTAATTGTGTGCTAACTGAGCTGAAGCTGAGCTGACTTGAGTGAACAATATTGAATGCTAGTGCTTTCTAAATGACCACGTGGTGTCGGCAATGAGAAATGAAGGGATTTGTGTGTAGAGTTTTGCTGTGACAGTTCAACAAATCTGACTAATGTGTCAAAACAGGGGAATAGTGTTCATAGTTCAGTGAAATGGGTGTGCTTTTTGATAAATGCCAATATAGTTTTAAAATTTTAGTTCAAAAGCCTGGTTATAGTGTTTAAACAATCGAGAAAAACTGTAACGTTACTGTTCATAACTTTAAGGGTTAGTTCACCTTAAAATGAAAATGATGTCATTAATGACTCATCTCTCGTGTCGCTCCAAGCCCGTCAGACTCCGTTCATCTTCGGGACACAGTTTAAAATATTTTAGATTTAGTCCGAGAGCTTTCATTGTAAATGTGTGTACGGTATACTGTCCTTGTCCAGAAAGGAAATAAAGACATCATCAAAGTCGTCCATGTGACATCAGTGGGTTAGTTAGAGTGTGTTGAAGCATCGAAAATACATTTTGCTCCAAAAATAACAAAAAGTAGGACTTTATTCAGCATTGTATTGTGTTCCGGTTCTGCTGTGGATCCGCGTTCAGTGCCGCTGCTGACGTGTGTCTGGTGTGTGTGTGTGTGTGTGTGTGTGTGTGTATTCCGGTTCTGTTGTGGATCCGCGTTCAGTGCCGCCGCTGACGTGTGTCTGGTGTGTGTGTGTGTGTGTGTGTGTGTATTCTGGTTCTGTTGTGGATCCGCGTTCAGTGACGCTGCTGCCGTAAGACGCTGCTGACGTGTGTCTGGTGTGTGTGTGTGTGTGTGTGTGTGTGTGTATTCTGGTTCTGTTGTGGATACGCGTTCAGTGCCGCCGCTGACGAGTGTGGTGTGTGTGTGTGTGTGTGTGTGTGTGTATTCCGGTTCTGTTGTGGATCCGCGTTCAGTGACGCTGCTGACGTGTGTCTGGTGTGTGTGTGTGTGTGTGTGTATTCTGGTTCTGTTGTGGATCCGCGTTCAGTGACGCTGCTGACGTGTGTCTGGTGTGTGTGTGTGTGTGTGTGTATTCTGGTTCTGTTGTGGATCCGCGTTCAGTGACGCTGCTGCCGTGTGTGTGTGTGTGTGTGTGTGTATTCCGGTTCTGTTGTGGATCCGCGTTCAGTGACGCTGCTGCCGTGTGTCTGGTGTGTGTGTGTGTGTATTCTGGTTCTGTTGTGGATCCGCGTTCAGTGACGCTGCTGCCGTGTGTCTGGTGTGTGTGTGTGTGTGTGTGTATTCTGGTTCTGTTGTGGATCCGCGTTCAGTGACGCTGCTGACGTGTGTCTGGTGTGTGTGTGTGTGTGTGTGTATTCTGGTTCTGTTGTGGATCCGCGTTCAGTGACGCTGCTGCCGTGTGTCTGGTGTGTGTGTGTGTGTATTCTGGTTCTGTTGTGGATCCGCGTTCAGTGACGCTGCTGCCGTGTGTCTGGTGTGTGTGTGTGTGTGTGTGTGTGTGTGTATTCTGGTTCTGTTGTGGATCCGCGTTCAGTGCCGCTGCTGACGTGTGTCTGGTGTGTGTGTGTGTGTGTGTGTGTGTGTGTGTGTGTGTGTGTGTCTGGTGTGTGTGTGTGTGTCTGGTGTGTGTGTCTGGTGTGTGTGTGTGTGTGTGTATTCTGGTTCTGTTGTGGATCCGCGTTCAGTGACGCTGCTGCCGTGTGTCTGGTGTGTGTGTGTGTGTGTGTGTGTGTGTGTATTCTGGTTCTGTTGTGGATCCGCGTTCAGTGCCGCCGCTGACGTAAGACGCTGCTGACGTGTGTGGTGTGTGTGTGTGTGTGTGTATTCTGGTTCTGTTGTGGATACGCGTTCAGTGCCGCCGCTGACGAGTGTGGTGTGTGTGTGTGTGTGTGTGTGTGTGTGTGTGTGTGTGTGTGTATTGCGGTTCTGTTGTGGATCCGCGTTCAGTGACGCTGCTGACGTGTGTCTGGTGTGTGTGTGTGTGTATTCTGGTTCTGTTGTGGATCCGCGTTCAGTGACGCTGCTGCCGTAAGACGCTGCTGACGTGTGTGGTGTGTGTGTGTGTGTGTGTGTGTGTGTGTTTTATATCACTAGTGCGTGCAGTGTCCGTTCTCGGAGCATATAAGCTCTGCTCGCGTGAGGCGCGTGTGTGTTCTGTAGTTTAATAAAAGTTTATTAATTCTGAACGTGTCGCGTCTCGCCTGTCTATATCTATGTTGCACCAAATACGGCACTGCACTCCTTGTGAAGTCGTTTTGATGAACGGTTCTCAAAATAATCAAAATGCAAACGGACAGACAGACATATAGAGATTCCGAAGCTTCGAATATTCGATGTTCATTACTACCGAAGCTTCGAAGCTCAAAAAATGGTATTCGGACCAGCCGTACCTGACACACGTCGGCAGCGTCTTACGTCAGCGGCGGCACTGAACGACATGAGGGAGAGTCATTAATGACATCATTTTCATTTTTGGGTGAACTAACCCTTGAACTATGATGGTCTGTGATGCTTATTAAAGCAATTTCTTCTTCTGAACTATATGTTAGAATGTTAAAACACTTGTGTGTGTGTGTTCTCTGCAGTGCAGCTCTGATAAGCGGTTCTTGGTGAAACAGCACTCGACCATCTCGCGGCGACAGCTACGCACACGCTAACACGACACCCGTATGAGCAAACCAACTCCGTCTTCGGTTAAAGAAGAGCGTGAGAGGAAACTGCAACGCCTGGATCCGAAACTGCTCACCAAAAACGATCTGTGCGTCATAAAATCACTGTCATGAAACAGTAAATTACACCTATAATATAATTGGACATCAGGAGGAAGAAGATTTAATTTCATTCAGAGCTTTATTGTTTGTGCTCATGATCTCTGAGTTTATTATATTAGGTCAAAGTTCAGCCTAAATGTCATGCCTTTTATAGTTTAATTTGGCCCGTTCACACCAGTAACGATAATTATATCTGGTATATAACGATATCAATGTTTATTATACACGCTACAGTTTTGTCGCCTGTCACTTTAAATGCTCAAGCTCTTTAAGTCCCCCTGTAGTCGATCATTTTATCTCTTTAAACTCATCTTTCATCACCAAAAAAAGGTTTTCTTTGAAAAAAATGTCTTCATGTCTTAAAATATCTTGAATGTAACTCGACTCCCTTGCCTCATTTATTATGCGTGGTTCTATGAATATGCAGATGAGCCCCGCCTCCACTCACTCCCTCAGCTCAGAGATCCACTGGTTGACGATCACACGTTGATCTGATTGGTCACAAGGTCGTTTGTGACGTCAGAAACACCAGCGATTTCAAACCGTGTTTTTGAGACTGTCTTTGGTTCACTGCAGTTTTAAGCAGAAAATACTCAGCAATGCTGTCGACTTATGAACTTACACATGGTGTGTCTTAAAGCAGATTAAAAACACCACATAGACACATAAACAACATTAAACGCTGGACTGGATGTTCACAACAAGGGGGACTTTAAATCAGGATGTATTTATCATTTTAAAGCTGTAAAAATAATTGTTCCGATTCCAATGATATAATTTTTTTTTCGTCTTATTGTTATATTCGTTGCTCTTGAAGTGTTAAATGTCAGAACTATAGAGTGTGTTTGTATGTCTGTGATATTTATAGAAACTGTGTCTTTAAAGCTCTTTGTCAGTATTATTATTCACACATAATTTCGTTATGCTTTAGTTTGTACGTTTTTGCATTTTTGTTGATTTGTTAATGTATTCTCTCAATAAAGTAAATACTTTTATAGTTTTCGTTAATATTTCGATTTGTTTTTCTGTTTTTTAATTTCATGTTTTCGTTAAAGTGTTTGTGGATTTTATGTATGTCTATATAGTTTATAGTAAGTTTTTATATTTAGTATTTAGTTTTAGTTCACGACTAAAAGCCTGGTGTCTGATTCTGTAAAAGTGTTTCATAATGTGGAGCTTCAGTGACGAGATGAAGCTTGTTATCTCTGATGAACACATAATGAGAAAATATCTCACACACACACACACACACACACAGTAACACACACAGTAACACACACAGAGTCCACACACACACATACACACACAAACACATGCTTTTACATTGAGTCCACACACACACACACACACACACACACACACACACACACACACATGCTTTTACACAGTCAACACACACACACACGCTTTTACAGAGTCCCCACACATTTGCTTTTACACACACACATACATGCTTTTACATTGAGTCCACACACACACACACACACACACACACACACACATGCTTTTACACAGTCAACACACACACACACGCTTTTACAGAGTCCCCACACATTTGCTTTTACACACACACATACATGCTTTTACAGTCCACACACACACACACAAACACACACACATGCTTTTACACAGTCCACGCTTTTACACATAGTCAACACACACACATACACATGCTTTTCCAGAGTCCACGAACATATGCTTTTACATGCACGCAGACGCACACACACACACACACACACACACACACACGCTTTTACAGAGTCCACAAACATATGCTTTTACATGCACGCAGACGCACACACACACACACACACGCTTTTACACACACACACACACACACACACACACACACACACACACGCTTTTACAGAGTCCACAAACATATGCTTTTACATGCACGCAGACGCACGCACACACACACACACACACGCACACACACATACATATGCATTTACACACACACACACACACACATGCTTTTACACACACACACACACACACACGCACACACACACACACGCTTTTACATAGTCCACAAACATATGCTTTTACATGCACGCAGACGCACACACACACACACATACACACACATATGCATTTACACACACACACACACACATACATATGCATTTACACACACACACACACACACATGCTTTTACACACACACACACACGCTTTTACAGAGTCCACAAACATGTGCTTTTACATGCACGCAGACGCACACACACACACACACACACACACACACACACACACACACACACACACTCAGTCTTGATATCAGCAGACTGAAGGATGCAGCGTTTCCTCATGTTAGTCTACGGTGAGTTGCTGATCTTTAACGACAGAAACCCATTAATGAAATACTTTGTTTATTTGTAAAGTTCACAGTGAGAGTCGCTCGCTGCTTATTTACTGGATTCCTCTTTTGTGTTTCAGTTTTGTTGGGATTTGTGACAGAAATCGGTACTTATTTTCATTATTATAAAATATGCAGATCAAATTTCCATTCAACTGAACCACACATTTATAACACAAACAGTTAATTAACTGCATATTTATCAGTCATATAGATGAATTTCATGTATTAGTATTAATAAACTAAACGTTTTAAATGCACAATAACCTGGTTTATACATCTACAAACCTCTACAATCTACATGTGTACTTTTTGACGGATTAAATTGAATTGTTTCCACGATTAACACATTTATGCTCATCAAAAGCAATTTAAATAAATACATTATGAAAATATGATCAATTGATAACACTTTACAATAAGGTTATTAACTATATGAGTTCACATAACATAACACTTCTAAATTATTTATTGATCTTGTCTATTATATGTTAATTTCAACATTTATACATTATTAAAATCAAAAGTTGTCTCTGGTAATATTATTTAATGCATCTGAGTGAACATGAACACGAACAGTTGTATTGTTATTAACTAACTTTAACAAATGCTGTAACAAGTGTGTTGCTCACTGTTAATATGTGACCCTGGACCACAAAACCAGTCACATGGGTACATTTTTTAAAATTGATATTTAGACATAATCTGAAAGCTGAATAAATAAGCTTTCCATTGATATATGGTTTGATAGGACAATATTTGGCCGAGATATGACTAATCTGGAATCTGAAGATGCAAAATAATCGAAACATTGAGAAATCGCGTTTAAAGTTGTGCATTTATGTTGGCGATTGTGCTGCATTCACTCACAAAAATACATGTTTTATATATTTACGGTAGGAAATTTACACAATATCGTCCCGAAACATGATCTTTACTTAATATCCTAATGATTTTTGGCATAAAAGAAATATTGATCAGTCTGACACTGTCCTAACCAGACGCGATTCCAGCGACAAATAAATAACACACGCGACTGCGAGACGCGTCACAATCAATCAAATCCCACAGCCAATCAGAGCAGTGTGTGGGCGGAGTCTCGTGGGAAGTGGGCGGAGTCTCGCTGCGAGTGCACGGCACCAGAGAGTCGCACTCACAAGAAAATGGATAAGTACATAATCAAATTCACAAATATTACACCATTTAAACATTATTATAAATACATAGGCTAAGTTACTAAAACAGTCTTTGTCAAATAATACACTTGTTTCTTCTCAGTTTGAACGTTCTTGTTTTCATTTGTTTAATTTCAATTTATCCATTGTTGCTTTTACGGCTGCAAAGATGATATTCAGAGTCACATTACACGCCTTTAACATTAAATAACGCACATAAACAGCGCCTGAGATTATCATTAGCACACTTTGTGATTGTTGTTCCAGCGCGACGTCGCAGAAAAATAGAAACCGTTTCTAAAATAGCATCGCCGCGTGTCACCGTCGCGGATGGCTAGCACAACAACAAATATACCCGTGCGACTCGTGACTGGTTTTGTGATCCAGGGTCACAATAATAAATGAACTAACATGATTAATAACTAATGTGACCTTACTGTAACGTGTTTCTGGTTATTTTGAGGTGTTTGTGGTCTGACAGGCGGGTCGAGTCTGAAACCGGTTCTGACTGGTCCCAGTAAAGCTTATCTGAGATCTCAGGTCCAGTTTCACTGCGAGGTCCCAGGCTGGGCTTCACCTCTGACCTTTGAACTCAGAAAGGACACGGGGGATCTTATTAGAGCAGAAAACAACATCAAGGTCACCTTCCAGCTGCAGGTCACCGAGGGGTCAGAGGGCAAGTACTACTGCGGGGTCAAAGGTCAAACCAGCAACAGCATCCGGCTGCATGTCGTGAGTGAGTGACACCAGAACATCACTGTGGTTCAGAATCACCAAATCCAAATCAAGTCAGAAACTGAAATGTGCTTTTGCTATTGTGTTATTTGAGTTTTTTAGTTATTAATATTCTAAAGGAGCTTTTATTTTATATGAATTTTTATTAGTTTTAGTCATTTTGTTTTAGTCATTTTTATTATTTTCATAACATGTCTATATAGTTTTAGAATTTGGTTTTAAATGTCAGTATTTTTATTACTATTTAGATATTTATTTACTATTTAGATTTAATTTATTTTTATGTTTACATTTTTTATTTATTTAATTTATGTAGTTTAATTTATTTACTGTCATTTTAATGCTTCAACTTCAAGGCAACGTTTCTATTTTTAGTTAAGTTTGTTTTTCAATCTAATATTTATATTTGATATTTTAGTTACATATTTTGTTATTTTGATAGTTTTGTATTTTTTATATTACTATTACAGTTTCATTTATTTTTTCATTTATTTTAAGGCAACATTTAAAATTTTTGTTTAGTCAAAGTTTTATCTAATATTTATATATTATTTTATTAAGTCCTTCTGTTTAAATATTACTATTTAGGCTTAATTTATTTTTATTTTAGTTTAAAAAAAATGTATTTCCAGTTTCATTTTAATTTGTTAAATATTTTAGCTATTTTGTTGTGTGTTTTTGTCATTTTTTATAAATATTTACTATTTACTAACGTTTTAGTATTTATTTATTTCCAGATACGTTTTTAGTTTAATGTGTAGCAATTTTGTTTTGTGCGTTTGTATTTTTATTATTTTATATATACACACACACACATATATATATATATATATATATATATATATATATATATTACTATTTCAGTTTAATTTATTTTTTGTGTCATTTTTTATTTTATGACAACATTTCAAATTGTTGTTCAGTTAAATCTTTTTCATCTAATATTTATATATTAATTTATTAAGTCATTCTTTTTAAAATATTACTATTTAGGTTTAATTCATTTTTAGCAATTTTATTGTTTTTGTAAAAAATAAATAAATAACTATTTAGGTTTAATTTATTTTTATTTCAGTTTTAGTACTTATTTATTTCCAGTTAAGTTTTTTTTTTAATTTTTAGCAATTTTGTTTTGTCGTTTTGAATTATTATTATTTTTAATTATACATATTACTATTTCGTTTTAATTTATTTTTTGTGTAATTTTTTATTCTATTTATTTTAAGGCAACATTTCAAAGCGTTGTTTAGTCAAAGTTTTTCATCTAACATTTATATTTGATTTTAACTCGGCTTCATTTCCCAGGTTTACTCACCCTGGCTGTGAGTGAGATGGCCGTGTTTGATTGACAGGTATAGTTGTTGTGATGTTTTGTCCCTGTCAGCTCCAGTCATCGGGGCCCGTCTGAGCTCAGATCCGGATCCCCCGGTCCTGTATGAAGGACAGAAGTTCACCTTGCGTTGTCTCGTCAGGAAGGGGACGCATCTGTCCTTCACATGGGATCATGACCAACGAGAGGTCAACGCCTCGTCAGAACACTATCGGCTCTCTGGAGACGCTCTCACGGTGGACGCCGCGAGTGAACTGCATGCTGGGACATACTCGTGCACAGCTCAAAACATGATGGAGGTCAACCCGAGATTCTCCAGCAGCCAAAACCTCCATGTCATCGTGAAACGTAACTTATTTGTCAGCAGTCACACTGCAAAAACTGAAATCTAAGAAAGAAAAAATCTTGTTTCTAGAAAACGTCTCGTTTTTTTGACAGGAAAGATTAAAAGTCGGTAACATTTTACAATAAGGTTCATTAGTTACTGTATTTACTAACATGAACTAACAATGAGCAAAACATTTGTTACAGTATTTGTTCATCTTTGTTAATGTTCGTTAATAAAAAAATACAAAATACAGCCGTTCATGTTAGTTCACAGTGCATTAACGAATGTATACAAGATTTTAATAAAGTATTAGTAACTGTTAAAATTAACATTAAGAAATGCTGTATACGTGCAGTTCATGTTAACTAACGAACATTATTGTAAAGTGTTACCAAAAAGTCTTATAAATTATGATTTTTTTTATTTTTTTATCTGTTATTATATTTATAAAAAATATCTTTTTCTGTTATTATATTTATAAAAAATATCTTATTCTTCAGTCTTGGCAAGTGAGTTTTAGCTCATTTTGAGGTAGATTTGACCAGAAACAAGTGACAGAGTTTAGTTAGTTGTGCTAATTTAATAATAATACCCCCCTAAAAATTCTAATTTCAAGAATCTGAATTGAGAGGTCAAATATGAATTTTTTTTTTACACTGCAAAAAAAAAATCCCTACTTGAAACCAGCAAGATGCACTTAAATCTAAGTAAAATGTAGTAAAATTATTAATTTATTGGGTTGTTTTAAGAATTTTCAGGTTATTGTGCATCTTAAAAAAATGTAAATAAGCTGAATTTAAGGTTAAATATTCAAATTTTTATGCAATCTTCACTTAAATTCATTTCATTTTCATTTTTCATTTCATTTATTGTTCTATTCTCTTTTCATGGTAATGCAACACAAAATTCCACAAGAACAACCTAACAAATCCAACAAACACAACAAAAGTACATTCCATGACAAAAAGAACAGGAGTAGGATGAAGAAAAAAAATCTTATAAACTCATACCCCATTCCTACAAAAACAAGATTCACAAATTAGATGACCTCACCGACATAAAATGACAAACACCAAGAAATAAAAGGAAATATATATACACACATATACACATACATATACAGACTATCACCCAGACCAGATATAATCTACTTTAAATTATAACACATTTTTTCTCTCTTTGTTTATTATTATTATTGTTATTATTATTATTATCATCTATTAATACTAATTCTGCTTACATAATACTAAACAAACAAAAACAACAAAGATGTAATAATGGCAGGTTCAACAACCAAAATAACACCGAAAACATAATTGTTGTAATAATTTTATTAGTTTTCACATTCATCTTTATATAAATTAAGTATCTTTTGTTTATAATTATTTTTAAATTGTAAGATATTTGAACAACATTTTAGATCATTTTCTAGAAGATTCCATCTTTTCACACCAGAAACTGAAACGCACATTTGTTTGAGGGTATTTCCAGCAAAAGGTTGTTTGAAATCATTATTATTTAAAGTAAAAAGGGTTTGCAGTCCATGCGGTAACAGGCAGTGTTTAGCTTTATAAACAACTAACAAAGTTTGTAAAGAAACCAAATCCTTCAATTTGAGTAGTCCTGACTCCAGAAACAGTCCTGTAGTGTGTTCTCTTGGAGCAACTCCATGAATTATTCTTAAAGCCCTTTTTTGCAAAATAAATAAAGGCACTAAATTTGTAAAATAAGAATTCCCCCAAATCTCCAAACAATACATCAAATATGGCAAAATAAAAGAACAATATAGGATTCTCATTGCCTTATAATTTAACATAAACTTTACTTTACTCATAACGGCAATGTTTCTACAAATTTTATTTCTTACATAAGCTATATGTGACTTCCATTTAAAATTTTCATCAATGAGTACACCTAAAAACCTAAATTCGGACACTCTCTCAATAGTTATTCCATTAAAACTCAAACTAACATTTTCAGAACATTTTTGATTTGTTAACAACATAAATTTTGTTTTACTTAAATTTAATGACAGTCTATTTTTATTAAACCATTTCTGAAGTAGGACCAATTCTTGTTCAATAGTTTTCATTAGTACGTTTAAGTTTTTCCCCGATGCAAAAAAATTTGTATCGTCTGCAAAAAGAACAAAACGTAAAATCTTTGATTCGTCACAGAGATCATTAATATATAAAGAAAATAATTTAGGCCCTAGCACAGAACCTTGAGGGACTCCACACTGTATGAGTTCCAACTTAGATTCATGGCCTATATACTCTACATATTGTTGTCTATTTGCTAAATAACTAATAATCCAATTTAATACTACACCTCTAATTCCATATGTCTGTAATTTAGATATCAATATACCATGATCAAGAGTGTCGAAGGCCTTTTTAAGATCAATAAAAACACCAATCGTATGATTTTTATTCTCCAATTCTGTAGTAATATCTTCTGTGATTTTCAACAAAGCCATAGTTGTTAAATAATAAATTACTTATTATTTAATGCCTATAAAAAGTGAAAACTGCATTTTTGTCTAGTTTTAAGATCCAATAGCATTTATTAGTAACTAGATTTTTTTTATCAGGTCAGTTTAGCTTAACCCATTGGCAGATTATTTTGCTTGATTTTAGTTCACTTGAGCTAGATTTAAGTGCATTTGCTTGTTTCAAGGGCATTTTTTGCAGATTTGTTTTTGTTCAATATCCTGTTTCTCTAAAAAAAAGAAAAAAACATCCTATTTCAGAACCGGTTTCATGCTTTATAATGTTTTTCAGAGAACATCTCGACGCTCAAGTTGTCATTCGCGGTCTTCTCGAATGGCTCGAGCCTGATGGCTAACGTTAGCTGCCGTTTGGCGCGTGGATCTCCGCCTGTGACGTTCAGTTTACTGGTGAACGGACTGGAAGTGGATGTGAAGCGTGTGGATTCGCTGGAGTTCTGGTCCGTTCGGCCCGTCTCTCTCGGTCTGGATATGGGCCTGGCTCAATGTAAAGCTCAGGCAGAAACACAGCAGCTTCTGTCTGATCCTGTGCATTTACACGTGGGTGAGTGCATCTCGTTTTAGTTACTGGTATTACATTACTTCTAAATGTAATTAGGTAGCGGTTATCTCAAGTCAACTCACCTTTCGCCTTTAACAGTATGGATTGTTTCAAAGCAGCTTTACAGTGATAAGAGTGTTTAGGCTTTACAGCAGCATTAGGATAAAGTTATTGTCCAGCTAAAGTTAGTTTTGATTGATTCACTTCCGTTGCGAAGATCATTACCTGTGTTTATTAAAGTCCCCCTGTGGTGAAAATCCAGCGTTTAATGTTGTTAGTGTCTATGTGGTGTTTTTAATACGCTTAAACCATGTGTAAGTTCATAAGTCTACAGCATTGCTGAGTATTTCCTCCTTAAAACTGCAGTGAACCAAAGACAGTCTCAAAAACACGGTTTGAAATCGCTGGTGTTTCTGACGTCACAAACGACCTTGTAACCAATCAGATCAACGTGTGATCGTCAACCAGTGGATCTCTGAGCTGAGGGAGTGAGTGGAGGCGGGGCTCATTTGCATATTCATAGAGCAGCGCATACTAAATGAGGCAAGGGTGTCGAGTTACATTCAAGATATTTTAATGCACGACTACATTTATTTTCAAGGAAAAAAACTTTTAAATATGTGATTTTGGTGATGATTGACTACAGGGGGACTTTAATTGCAATTTTGACCCGGTGCAACTTATTTTCCGAAAATCATCATATTACAGTGATTTCTGAAGGATCATGTGACACTGAAGACTGGAGTAATGATGCTGAAGAGTCAGCTTTGATCACAGGAATAAATTACACTTTACTATATAAGTGTCTCAATCAAATCTCAATATCTATTAGAGGTTTGACGGCACAAAAATAGTGACTTATTCTTCCTTCAAACGTGTTTCTTAACCGTTTTTGTCAGTTCCAGTAGGTGGCGCTGTGCGAGTGATGGTAAAATACCTCCATGATGTCGATGCAGTGATGACAGCGGCTCGGCTCACATGCTTCCCCGACAGAGGAACGTTTCCCACGTTCTCCTGGTCTCTGAACCGCTCCTCCCTTCCACCAGGGGGCGACGCTCACGTGGAGATGCAGAACGGGCAGATCTTATTCCTCACGGACATCAGCTCTGGTTATTACCGCTGCCGGGCGAGGGACAGCTTCAACGACAGCTCGATCTGGGTGGAGAGTGAGGACGTCTTCATACAGAAGACAGGTGAGCGTGTGCTTCTTCCCGTCCTGTGAATATCAAGAAAGACGTTTTTTATGGAATATTGCAGTATTGTAAATTATTTATCTGTGTAAATCATCATTGTTTTAATAATCCTGAATCAGAATAACTTCAAAATAACTTTGCAGCATCTCTTCTTTTCTCTTCTCTGATGACGAGGGCGGGGCTTTAACCTGTCACTCACATGAGATCAGCCAATAGCAAACCACAACCATCCAACCAGCCAATCAACTCCCCACAGACACAATCAAGCCCCGCCCACATGTGTTCTTGTTCCAGAAGCGTTTCACTCGGGCCAAACCACAAGCATCCAACCATCAAATCAATTCCAGATTCTTCACTAAAGTGTCGTATATCAGAGTGAAACGCTTCTGGAACAAGAACAAATGTGAGCGGGGCTTGATTGTGTCTGTGGGGAGTTGATTGGCTGGTTGGATGGTTGTGGTTTGCTATTGGCTGATCTCATGTGAGTGACAGGTTAAAGCCCCGCCCTCGTCATCAGAGAAGAGATGCTGAAGAGGAACTGATTCTGATTCAACATTATTAAGACTATAATGATGATGTGCACCCATGAATCATTTAGGGGCTGTTTACACGACACCGCTTTCAACTAAAAACGTCAAACATTTTATGCGTTTTGACTGTTCATTTACACGACAACAGCGTTTTTGGTGCATGTCTGGTGGAAATTTTAAGTATATATTAAACTAACCATGTTAGACTAACATCTAACCTTACTTAACATCTAACATCTGAACAGTACCAAGGGAAAACTTGTGTGTGTGTGTGTGTATAAATAACAAATATGGGAAATGAAACTAGACAGATGTCTAAACTCGAAACCAAAAACCGAGTTTGGTTACCTAGTAACAAGAGGGCTTGTCTATGAAGAACCAATCAAATTAAGTAATGTTTCATGTCATTGTTGCCATACCCCTGTTCTATAAAACTGTTGTATTTGTGTTTTACTGGTGGGATTCTCAGTGGGATTTGTCTGAGATCCTCCGGCCACGCTTAATGCTTCTTCTTGGGGAAGTTCTCTGAGGAAATGTCGAGAACTCCCGGCCGTGATTAAAGCATTTAGAGGACATTTGCTGAAGTCTATTTGTTGATTATTCCTGCGCAGGAAGTAAGCTACAGTAGTTAGCGACACACTAGAGACCATACTACCGAATGATAGTGTTCAATATAGGGGCGAGACGTCGTTTGACTCTTTGTGAGACTCTTAAGCCCCTTGCACACTCTTAAGAGTCCGAAATTCGCATCCGAAATTTTCACACGTTAAAAAATAAATACGACCTCACGTTATGTCAATCACACTTGCACACTGCCTCCGAAACTTTCGTCCGTCATAAAAAAAAAACGGATCGGGTTCGATTTTCCGAGTTTTTCGCATCCGTGGCAAGCAGGAAAATTCAGAGCCACCGAATCACCAATACGAAAAAACGCATAAGAAAATTTCGGACTCAGTGTGCAAGGGTCTTTAGGCGGGGTTAACAGGCGTTAGGACGAGCGTAAAGAGGGCGCTTGAGACGCACAAGTCAGCAATATTCCTGATGATTTATTGGCGTGAAATTTCGTCACAATGACAAACAGGAGCGCAACATTCAGGGATTGAGATTAACGCCCTCGACCCGCCAGATGCGGGTACAAATGAACCTTGGCGGGAAACGCTGTCAAATCACGAGCCAGTCTGGCGTTTCTGTGTTTACTCACTTTGCTGGGGAAGTTCGTGTAAGACAAATCTGCGCGATTTAGTGCAAATACGCAACTCGTGATCCTCATGATAGATTAAATATATTATATATTAAATTTCTGGCTCACTTGAACACACACGTCACTAAGCAACAAATAACGGCGCGCTTGTTCACTTGCATTGAAGTAATAGAGAATATTAAATAGCATTTGGTGAACAGAAAATACATTGTTATTTTACAACATCCTACATGTTCTGTGTGCTGTATTGATCTGTCCACCTTAAACACATTTTTGAAAAAAAAAAAAGCCGTTAAAATCGATTCCCTATTTTCGTTTTCGATACTTGTGTTGGTTGGTCCGATCGCATGTAAACAACAGAAACGCGAATCTCTGGAGACAATGATGTCATGCACATGCGTGTTACGTGTTCAGTCTATAGTGTTCCATCGCCATCTACTGGCCTGGCAGCAGAATACAGCGTTTTTAATCTTTTTCGTGGATCCGTGTCTGTACGCGGAAAACTCAAAGGAAAAACTTCTCTGTTTTAAGCATAGCGTTGTCGTGTAAACGTACTCTTCGAATAATCACTGCAATATTACATTAAAAAAAATTGTCAGTTTTGATTTCATGGTGACTTTAAAGAAAGTTGATGATGCTTTTGTTTCGTATGTTCTTGCACAGATTTGTCAGCGACGCCCATGGAGGTCATTGCGTTAGTTTTCTGTGGTTTCCTATTGATGGTGATCGTAGGAGCCTCATGTTTTCTGTTCTGGAGCACCAAGCGCAGAAATAACTCCTGGAAACATGGCATTAACCGTAAGTTCAGTCCACTCGTTTCATCATGTGTTTTTGGCACAAGGTCTTTATCATGCTTTTCTTTCTCATTTCTCCTTCAGATGAGATCCAGTCTGATGCGATGCCGTGAGTTTTGGTCTCTCAAAAGCTTCATTTGGATATGATGCCGTGTAAGGAATGGATCTAATCTCTCTTCTGTTCTTCTCAGCAGAATGAACTTTCCAGCTGACGTTTCCTTTAAACCTCAAACTGTGGAAATGAAAACATTCATCGTGAATTTTGCGGACTAGACCAGACCAGACCTGCTCCAACAACACTATAGTTTTTAGGGATCCTGAAGACCTTGATGAGCTGGTTCAGGTGTATTTAATTATGGTTGGAGCTAAACTTTTTGTTGTAAATGTGTCGTATGTTTAAGATTGTAAGGCTTTTATATACCAAGTAAATGTTTAATTTACCAAATGTTGCTATTGAACTTGCTTTAATAATTAATAAATAAATAAATAGATAAGATAAATAAATAAATACAGGGTCAAAAACATTAGTGACATTGTTGTATTATCAATGATCATGACAATCCAACACTGTAAAAAATATATTGTTACAAACAAAAGTATTGGAGTCATTTTTTGTGAAGGACTTTTTTTTAAAACAAGGGCTTGGATTAACACAGAATTCAAGATTCAATTCGATTCACAAGCTCTTGACGTCGGTATATTATGATCTCAATTTGATTAATTTGCATATCAGGTAAAGTATGTCGATTTTTTTTTTCTTACAGAAAACAGGGAACCTTGTCAGTTCGATATCTATGTTAGATGATGATAACACTCAAGTGCAAACATTTATATTGCACATAACAGTTTTATATTTAGTAATATAATTATGTTTTACACCAGATCGTTGTAAAAATTTACACATTTCAACGACTTATTCACGAAATATCATGAAACATCAATGAATGTCTGTTCTGAGGTAAATGTGACGACGTGACATCGTCCTCAAGCTGTTTTATTGACGTCTTTTCGCGTTTAAAACACTAGCTGAGCGATTACATGAGACATGATTCCTTTCAGTAAGTGGTTCTGTATCTTTCAACATACCTTCTGAGGTTATTCATGTTTATTCCGTGCTATTATTACTAGTCGTGCAGAGGAACAGATGATCGGTTCACGTCACGTGTCATTTGAACTGAAGCAGTTACGGGAAAACCGCGCCAAAACGTCAAGAGCGCCAAATAGTCAAATAGTTTTTTGTATAATTATTATAGAGAATGTGAAAGCTCAGACTTGGTTTCAAAATTAACAAATTGCAAAGTGTATTAGTGGATGAGAGGAGCGCTATAAATGTAAGTTTATGGTCGGATTTAACCTTAATTTACAACTTTACACCAGTAGGTTGTGCTGTTGGCACTTACTCGAGGTCACTAACTTTCAAATATACAGTGTTGTCAATCAATGCCAATACTTCCTTGTTTGGTTTCTTCACCATTGATTTTGTTGGTGCATTCAGATGGGAAAACTATTAAAACTAAATTCAACAGAATGTGTGTCACTGGGAAGAATGTGCTCCATACGACCCATGACATGATGAACGGTTTATAATTTTCCTGTCCTGAAAATGTTCATGTTATCTTTCCGTACACCAATACTTTTATAAAAAAAAACATTATGACTGAAGTCAAAATGACTTCTGAGCACTAAATCTAAATCTGAATCTAAAGAGGCCGAGCGATCATGCCTTTAGGCCGTATTATTGCAAAAACAATATTATAGGCAGTATAGTTTATCTCAGATGTTCATGCAATGTGTTCTCCACAATCTTCCGTCGTTGTTGTGTGGTTATTGGCATCTGCCCTATCTGTGCTCGACACATGGAGTGTTTAGGGTGGATCCCATCAGCTCTGTTGAAGTGAGACACGTCCTTCAGTGTGTGTGTGTGTGTGTGTGTGTGTGTGTGTGTGTGTGTGTTCACTTGCTGCATTAATATAAAGATCATTCTGGTGTTTGGATCATTAATATAAAGATCATTCTGGTGTTTGGATCTGGATATTCAGCGAGGATGGAGTCGATGCATGTTTCACTGATTCTCATAGGTGGAGGAAACTTGTGCATATCTGATGGATGTTTTCATGTGGTGTCTGTTGACGTCTCTTTTCATTTATGTATGTATATTTTTCCACCAGGTATTTCTGTCTTGTATCCAAGGACGGGTACGTGGCTTTCTTTTCCTGCGATTTTTATCTGGGGTTATATAGATAGTTATGGTTAAGTGTGTGTTTGTGTGTGTGTTTAATACCCCAAAAAAGTGCCAAGATCACGTGTTTAGATTCCCAAGAACTGATAAAAATACAGTAGTCAACATTTGAAGTGGATAAAAACCTTTCATTAAAGTTATGAATTTTGAACAATACCTGTTCTTGTCTTAGGACAACTTTGATGAACTTTTTTGATCCACTTCAAATGTTGACTACTGTAATATATTGAATGCGATTCAAGCTGCGTTGGATGAAAGCATCTGCAAAATGCATCAATTTGAATGTGTTTGTTCACTGAGTTAATTATGAACTTAATTGCATTATTGCCTGAATTATGATCCACAAACCACAAACAAAAACACTGAATGTCTTCATCTTCAGTACTACATCTATTGCTTTATCATTTCAAACCCAACAAACATGCATCAAATGCAATGATATTCTGATATTTTTAAGTGTTTTAAATAAGATGCACTGAAACAAAAAAACGTTGTTGTCTCATTTTCCTTCACAACATTCTTCAATAACACATTTACCTGAGAAGCAAAATTACTTACGTGATTAAATTTTGTTTTTTGGAAAACTGTATAAAAATAATGTGACTAGATTAAAACAAGAAAAATATCTGACAGTTGGGTCAGAATTTTTTTTACTTTTTTTCAAAAAATGATTATTGATATTACCCCATTGGCAGATGTTTTATTGTTTTAAGCATAATTTTTTATATATTTTTCAGAAAAAGCACTTGTTATCGTCAGTCATTTTGTTTCTTCTCCAGTAAATGTATCTTGATTTAAGAATGTTTAGATATTTTGTACTGGAAAACAAGACTGAGGAAGAGCACATTTGTTTGCTGTGTGTGTGTGTGTGTGTGTTCTCGACTCTTTTCCTCTGTTCCAGGAGCTCTGGATGAGCACAAGCTTGATGAACCGGTTCTGGAAGGTCCGTCCGTTGCATTAAACGGTTCGATTGAGGATTTCTACTGCGAGATTCGTGGGAACCCGGCTTCGGTGCCTGTCCTATACGAGCTCTATGTCGAGTCAAACCCGGGGAGGATGATCGCGCAGTACAGCTCTCTGTCTGGAGAAATAGCCACTTTTCCTCTGTTAATCAAATCACAACACGACGGTCGGCTCGTCTGCAAGGCCAGCGGACACAACAACACAGACATCCAGAGCTCGCTCAGTCAAGGCCTGGACCTCAAAGTCATTGGTATCTCATTAACCCTTTAAAACTACTGTATTATAAATGTTCGAAGTGATATTTTCACACACTCTCCTCCAGTCCTTCTGTGTGTGACTGAGAGTTTAGACTCTTTTATCCAGTAAAAGTCTCTCAGTGTAATTGTACAAACGTCCTCCTTCAGCTCGAGCTTCACGAGTCTTTCTGTGTCAAATCTACACTGAGTTTCATGGAAGATTGTTTCCACCAGAGAATAAAACATTTTAAAAGATAATTGCGACTTTTATCGCAGTTATCGAGTTTACATCTTGCAATTCTGACTTGATAACATGCAATTGCGACATTATATCATGCAATTCAGACTTTATATCTCACAATTGCATGTTATAAAGTCAGAATTGCGAGATACAAACTTCCAATTGCAAGAAAAAAAGTCAGAATTGCGACTTTATATCACGCGATTCTGACATTATAACTTGCAAATGCGACTTTATATCACGCAATTCTGAGATAAAAAGTCAGAATTGTGAGAAAAAGTCGTAATGACCTTTTTTATTTTTTATTCTGTGGCGGAAACAAGCTTCCTTAGATTTTATCATGTAAACGCGAGAATAACTTTGATATTAGTAATATTTCAGCTGGACTGAAGCAGGTTTATTGATTATCCATCATTTATTATCAAATATGATCATCAGGCTTTTGAAGAAGGTTTATTTGTTCATCTCTCAATCATCATTTCAGTACATTGCATTATGTTTAAAAAAATGCCTTGTTGATGCTAGAGGTCAGAGGAGAATGGGCCGACTGATTCAAGCTGATAGAAGAGCAACTTTGACTGAAATAACCACTCGTTACAACCGAGGTATGCAGCAAAGCATTTGTGAAGCCACAACACGCACAACCTTGAGGCGGATGGGCTACAACAGCAGAAGACCCCACCGGGTACCACTCATCTCCACTACAAATAGGGAAAAGAGGCTACAATTTGCAAGAGCTCACCAAAATTGGACAGTTGAAGACTGGAAAAATGTTGCCTGGTCTGATGAGTCTCGATTTCTGTTGAGACATTCAGATGGTAGAGTCAGAATTTGGCGTAAACAGAATGAGAACATGGATCCATCACGCCTTGTTACCACTGTGCAGGCTGGTGGTGGTGGTGTAATGGTGTGGGGGATGTTTTCTTGGCACACTTTAGGCCCCTTAGTGCCAATTGGGCATCGTTTAAATGCCACGGCCTACCTGAGCATTGTTTCTGACCATGTCCATCCCTTTATGGCCACCATGTACCCATCCTCTGATGGCTACTTCCACCATGTCACAAAGCTCTAATCATTTCAAATTGGTTTCTTGAACATGACAATGAGTTCACTGTACTAAAATGGCCCCCACAGTCACCAGATCTCAACCCAATAGAGCATATTTGGGATGTGGTGGAACGGGAGCTTCGTGCCCTGGATGTGCATCCCACAAATCTCCATCAACTGCAAGATGCTATCCTATCAATATGGGCCAACATTTCTAAAGAATGCTTTCAGCACCTTGTTGAATCAATGCCACGTAGAATAAAGGCAGTTCTGAAGGCGAAAGGGGGTCAAACACAGTATTAGTATGGTGTTCCTAATAATCCTTTAGGTGAGTGTAAATATCAACATCTTCAGCAAATTGCAGTGTTTTTGCCGTTTGTTCTGCAGTCCCGGTGGAGGACGTGAGAATCGCTCCTCATGCCGCCAGTGAGACCGTGTGGGAAGGACAAACTTTGAGCCTCCAGTGCAGAGAGAGCAGAGGAACGCACGTCTCCTACGAGTGGCTTAGGAACGAAAGGCCGTACGACACGACTGGCGACACACTGATCATACACCGGCTCTCTGTGCAACACACAGGCAATTATACGTGTGTGGCATCAAACCGATTCAATGACACGATGACCTTCAGCTGCAGTGATGTCATATCTGTGCAGGTCAAAGGTATAATGGATATACAGATTAATCATCGTATTACACTACCATTCACAAGTTTGTTTTTAGAAAAAAGTGTTTATTTGATCAAAAAATACTGTAAAAATTTGATATATTATTACAGCTGTGAATATACAGTAAAGTGTAATTTATTCCTGTGATCAAAGCTGTATTTTCAGCATCATTACTCCAGTCTTCAGTGTCACATGATCCTTCAGAAATCACTCTAATATGAGGATCTGATGATCAAGAAACATTTATGATTATTATCAATGTTGAAAACTGACACATTTTATTTTCCATAATTCTTTGATGAATGGAAAGTTCGAAAGAACAGCTTTTATTTGAAAGGGAATCTTTTGTAACATTATAAATGTCACTTTTGATCAGTTTAATGGAGTTGAAAACGTTTTTTCTTCTAGAGTACGTGTCGAAGCCTGAAATCTCCCTCGAGGTGGTGAAGCTTGGAGACGCTGGCTTTAGAGCCATCGTCACGTGCCGGTCTTTGAAAGGATCTCCGTTAATTACCTTCAGCCTGTTGAACGACACCGACGTCATCACGAAGAACACCACTGAAGGAACCAGCGCAATCTTCCATGTGCCGGTCGAGCTGAACCGGGTCACGGGTCGCGTGAGATGCAACGCCAGCAACGAGGGCAACTGGGTTCTGAGTGAACCAGTAAACCTGACCGGGGGTGTGTAGCTCCGTCACAGGAGCCAATCACTGCAGAATTAAAATTTCCTAATTTATTCACTCAACCCCACATCATCCAAGATGTTCACGTCTTTCTTTCTTCGGTTGAAAAGAAATGCAGGTTTTTGAGGAACACACTCCAGGATTTCTCCATATAGTGTCTTCAATGGTCCAACGGGTCGAAGGTCCAGATGTGTGTTTCAGTGCAGCTTTAAAGTCTCGACACGATCCAGCCGAGGAATAAGAGTCTGATCTATACAAACCAGTGGACATTTATAACAAAATAAACATTTATATACTTTAAACCACTAATGCTGGTCTTGCACTCGCTGTGATGCGACACACATTACGTAATCAGGGTGAAAGGTCAAGCGTGACGTAGGCGTAAGAACAAATCTAGTGTTTACAAAGCAGACGTGCAGAGACTGAGTCAAACGCCCTTTATAAAATAAAAAATAAAAGGTAAAACAACAATGTTGGAGGAGAAAATGAGATGAGAGTTTCGCCCAACTCTACATTTTTGAACCGGAACACGCGTGACCTTTCAGCTCGTGCAAGACCAGCATTAGTGGTTAAAAGTATATAAATGTGTATTTTGTTATAAATGTCGGCTGGTTTGTCTAGATCAGACTCTTATTCCTCGGCTGGATCGTGTCGAGACTTTGAAGCTGCACTGAAACTCACATCTGGACCTTCGACCCGTTGGACCCCATTGAAGTCACTATATGGAGAAATCCTGGAGTGTGTTCCTCAAAAACCTTCATTTCTTTTTTCGACTGAAGAAAGAAAGACATGAACATCTTGGATGACGTGCGGGAGAGTGAATTATCAGAAAATTTTAATTCTGAAGTGAACTACTCCTGTAACCTGTAACCTTTGTCAATGCTTCTCAGAGTTGCATGTACAGATGTGTTCCTCTCACACACAGAGTCTGTCGGCGGCGCTGTAACGGTAAGGCCCGTCACACACACCGGGCGGGACTTCCAGGTGGTCGGCCTGGTTCTGCTCTGTAAGGTTGAGCGAGGGACGTTCCCACAGTACCGCTGGTTCCTGAACAGCACCAGGCTGGAGGGCCGAGGAGGTTTCTATGCGGTGGCCTGGTCCGACGACTCGGCTCTGGCTCTTTCTGTGGGTCCGGACAGCGCTGGCTTTTACCACTGCGAAGCTTCGGACCGCTTCGACAACAGAACCAGCGTCCGCAGCGCCAAGATGCTGATCAATGAAGAGGGTATGAAGCCTCACACCGAATAACACACTCAGCTATATCAGTTTATTATCAGGCTATATTAAAGTCCCCCTGTGGTGAAAATCCAGCGTTTAATGTTGTTTATGTGTCTATGTGGTGTTTTTAATATGCTTAAACCATGTGTAAGTTCATAAGTCGACAGCATTGCTGAGTATTTCCTCCTTAAAACTGCAGTGAACCAAAGACAGTCTCAAAAACACGGTTTGAAATCGCTGGTGTTTCTGACGTCACAAACGACCTTGTAACCAATCAGATCAACGTGTGATCGTCAACCAGTGGATCTCTGAGCTGAGGGAGTGAGTGGAGGCGGGGCTCATTTGCATATTCATAGAGGTGACATACTAAATGAGGCGAGGGTGTCGAGTTACATTCAAGATATTTTAAGACATTGAAGGAAAAAAACGTTTAAATATGTCATGTTGGTGATCAAAGATGAGTTTTAAGGGATAAAATTATCGACTACAGGGGGACTTTAATACAAAGATTATGAACTGGATGGTAAATTTGGCTGCAATTCAATCTAAACATGACTATAAATAGTACAAAAAAGTAAATAAACCGTTTTTGTATGTCCAGCTAACAAAATGATTACGTTTTGCTGATGTTCCCTATAAACACGTTGTTTCTGAATGATCTCTGAACATTTCAAAACATTTTAAAATGTTTTTTTTTTTAATGTGAATATTAAGGGAACGTTCCAATGTATAATTCTTCCGACATTATGGGAACGTTACTTCTGAATGCTCTCTGAAATAAGTAGTAACTTTTTTTTTTTTTTAAACGTCCAACTAAATGTTTCCAAAAAAAGTTTCATGAACGATGTATTAATAATATTTGCTAATGTTCTTAGATCATTATTAAACACCAGATTACAGAACAAACTCTGTAATAACGTTATTGGAAGAATCTTGTCAAACAATGAAAAAAGAACCAAATGATTGAATAAGCGAAGAACTTGAATTCTGATTATTGAATTTGTCAAAATTCAAATGATGTAACTTTATTCTTCATAATGTCATGAATTAATGTAATTTTTTAGTTCTGTCAAATCGATTAATCGCATCTTACAAAAAAAGTTTGTGTTTATCTAATATATATGTGTGTGTACACACACACACAGACATATATATATATATATATATATATATAAAATAAACATAATATATATACACACACATATATTATATAAAATATTTATAATGCATATTTATAATTTTCCTTTATGATATACTCATTTAAAATAACATTTGATTTAATTGATCTTAAATGATTTATTTATTTATTTATTTTTACAAATATTTAGAAAGAATAAGGTTATAAAATGACTATGAAATAACTATATCAGGGAACGTTGAGTGAAGGTTCTCTCAAAGTTATGAACAAACGTTCTTCTAGTAACTTTATTAGAACGTTCGTTCAACGTTATCTGGTCTTTAATAATGTTCTCAAAACATTGCAAAAAAAACATCAATCATGGAACATTTTGTAAATGTTTCTAGTGTCAGAGAACATTTAAAAGTGACGTTTCACAATGTTTGAACTTGACTAATGACACAATGGAAAGTTTCCTTTTTTTATGTTTTATTTATTTATGTGTGTATTGTTGTTGCTGTGCTGATGTGTAGTCCTGAACAGCGTGTCTCCTGCGGTGGTGCTGGTGGTGCTGAGCTGCTTCGCTCTGCTGAACGCTGCTGTGATGGCTTGCTGTGTTTATGGAGTCGTTCTGCGTGAGTTTATCATCTCTCTCGTTATTTAACTCTTTAAATGCAAGGATAAATTGTTTGAATTAATCAAATGATGATTATTAATGATATAATTTGTCGTCTCAGGAAGAAGATATTCAGGAAAACACTTGTGAGTTTTCTTTTCCTTTTTAATTTGACAAATTCACAAATCTAGCATTACGT
Organism: Rhinichthys osculus; assembly: GCA_029959095.1. NCBI lineage: Eukaryota > Metazoa > Chordata > Actinopteri > Cypriniformes > Leuciscidae > Rhinichthys > Rhinichthys osculus. Next base: position 1,095,222 of record JARWKJ010000022.1, on the reverse strand, counting down.
CCAACTGAGCTATTTTTTTTGTGTGTGCTTTTTTATGCAAGACTCATTAAACAACGCAGAAAAATGGAGATCGCTGTTAAACATGAAGACGAAGAGGAGGAGGATAATTGTCCAGTGAGGATGGATGCATTTACACTGCTTCTGTTTCAGTTCATAAATAGACTATTATCGAATTTGTTTGTTTATTAGGGCTGTGAAAGGATTAATCGCGATTAATCGCATTCAAAATAAAAGGTTGTGTTTACATAATATATGTATACTGTGTATAATTATTTTGTATATATTAATACACACACGTGCATGTATGAATATTTAAGAAATATTTCCATGTATATACTGTATATATATATATTTATTTATTTATATATATAAATAACACATTTTTCTTAAACATGCATGTGTGTGTATTTATATATACAAAATAATTATACACAGTACACACATATATTACGCAAACACACAAAAACCTTTATTTTGGATGCGATTAATCGGTTCCCTGAGTTAACCGCAATGCATTCTGGGTAGGTTTGCATGATCCATGAAGGACACAGAATGGGCATATTTTGCGTCCTTATAATACTGTCTTGATAGGAAGCTCAGTAGATGAAAGAGTTTGTGTGTGTTCTTTAGTTTGAGGAGATGTTGGAGGGTTATGAGGAAGACGTCGTCCTCGCTGACAGAACAAGTGATTCTGCTGAGGTATTATTTATTATTTTTAATATTTTTAATTGAATCACAGTTTCTGAATCTGAAGCAGAATCTCCACTAGAGTTCAAATGTAGTTTCATTAAAATCCCAGCTAACAAATTTTTTTTCTATTTTTTCAAATGTTTTTCAGTTGAACAGTTTTTCAAATGTTTCCTCTTGGTTCTGAGAACGTTAAGGGAACATTCCATTTTATCATTCTTCAAAGATTATTGGAACGTTACTTTTGAATGAACGTTCTGACGTTCTAGTACAAGTAACTTTAAAGAACGTTCCCCTTCGACTAAGATTGTGCTCATTTCGTTCTGTTTAACAGGATGAAGACGAATCTGTGGACGAAACTCTCCTGTATGAAGACACTGTCTCTAAATAATTCTACAGACATTCTTGAAGAGTTTAATTTCATGGAGTTTAATCTGTTAAGCCTGACTGTTTGGTTTCCCACAGACACAAGCATATCTTCTCTGATTTGTCACGTGTTATTCTGTTCAGACAAAGGTTTATTCAAAGCAAGACAATAGACAAGCACTGGGTCGACATGACTGACCAATCAGAAGCGAAGACCAGGCCAGCCAACAATGTGTCTACTGTCAGATTCAAACGAGTCTGTGTGGGTTTGTGGAGGGAAGATCACAAATAAATAAAAATGTATATGTTTTGATAAACCCAACAATGTTAATTTTAAAAACACATTAAAAAACAGATGATTTTGTATGTACTGGATCACTTTTATTTGTGTGTGTGTGTGTGTGTGTGTGTGACTGTGAGTAGCAGTGAACGTCATCATTGTGTTTTAATATCCTACTCAACTGTTTATTATTAAACAAAAACTAACGGAATGTTTAGTGTCATCCTAAACCTTATTGGATGTTCACTCTGTGCAGCAGCGTCGAGAAGTTCGAATCATTTTAGCGAGTCGGTTCTTTTGAACAGTTTGTTTGTTTTTTGTTAATGAACCGCTCATTGCGTGCATCTGAATCATCAAAAAGAGCCGGTTCTGAAGAACGACTCATTCGCGAATCTGACACCATTGTCTGAGGAAGCAGCTGCACCGGTGGTGTGTGTCCGTGTTGTGTTTTCAGCTGTCGCGCGCGCGCGTGTGTGAGTGTGAGTGTGTGTGTGTTTGTTTCACCGATGGAGTCGAACAGTGTGGCGTACGGAGCCTCTCTCGCAGGAGCGGGATTCGATCACATCAAATTCATCAAACAGCCTCAAACTATCATACGAGTCCTCAGCTGGGTGAGTGACATGTGTCACCTTCAACTCATTGCGATCAATAATCTGGGTATATAAATCAATGAGTCATTCGTGAGTTTGCGGCACTTTTTTACTGCTTTAATGATGTTTAACTTATACAAATTTGTATTGCAAGTTTTAATAGTATAAAAGTAGGATGGTGCTACTACTGGAATATCTTATTGGCCCTATAATAGCTGCTTTTGAAGTCGTTTCACTATTGATAAACTATACACATGTCGAAATGAATTGAATCAACATTGAATGTAAATCCCAGTTTACAAAATGTTTCCCATTAAGTTATTTCTGAAAATGTTATTTCTGAATCTTCTCTAAAAACTTCCATAAAAAAAAAAATGTTTTAAAGACGTTTTGAGAACGAAACATCTCTTCAAACATTATGGGAATGTTACATTTGAATGGTCTCTGCAAGTAACATTTAATAAACGATATTAAACATTAAAACATTAACATTAAAAAAATGTAAGCCCCAAAAAGTGCATCCATCCATCATAAAAGTAATCCATACGACTCCAGGGGTTAATAAAGGCGTTCTGAAGTGAAGCAAAATATCAATTTTTATAACTTTATAAACTTTATAATCACTGGCTTCTTTTATGATGGATGGATGCACTTTTTTGGGGCTTCAGAAATCTCATGCACCGGCTTTTACTCCTATTATAAAGCTGGGAAGCGGGTTAATACAACTCTCGATTGTGTTTGGCTGAAAGAAGAAAGTCATATACGTCTAGGATGGCTTAAAGTTGATTAAATCATGGGATAATTCTAATTTTTTGGTGAATTAACCCTTTAATGGCATTAATTGTGCCGTTCAGGAACATGATCCACTTTCCAGCGAAGGGACTTTCCATAGACACTGAAACGAGAGCAAAGAGTCAGTAAGAGCTGATTCATATCTCGTCCTGTGTGTGTGTGTGTGTGTGTGTGTGACTGCATCAGATGACCTTGTCAACCATGTCTAGATTTACTCAGTGTAATTTGTTTACTAGCGTCACACATTTGCACACAGACAGCAGTGTGTTTGAGTCGGGCTCTCTCCAGTCGCATGAGCATTCGGGTCAGTAGTGGGTGAGTTGTGATGGTGTGTGTCGTGTGGTAGTACACCAGTACAGAATGTCCCCCGTCCCAGCGCTGACATGTAAACACAGCAGATGGCAGGTAACTCGAGAGCCGAGTGGCGTTTGTGTTTCTGCACTGCTGGGATTATAAAGTTTGGTTTGTGTGAGTCTGTGGCTTTCATGAGCCGGATCTCTTGTGACACACATTTGCATCGACTGTTTTCTCTCAATGTTTCCATCACTTATTACAACTACTCTCATTACAGTATTTTTTTTTTCTTCAGTATAGTTAAATTGTGGTGAATTTAATCAAATAAACTATTCAAATTCAGTACATTTATTTTTCACCCTAAAGTACAGACGACATTGCCTGAGCACGTTTGCACAGTCCTGAGCTTGACGGACAGGTCTGACTCGTTTCAAACACCAATCAAAATATGCAGTTCAGTTTGTGGGTGGGGTTATAATGGGTTAAACCAAGCTTAAAAATAGTTATATTACAGTAGTCAACATTTGAAGTGGATCAAAAAAGTTCATCAAAGTTGTCCTAAGACAAGAACAGGTATTTTGTTCAAAATTCATGGTATAACTTTGATGAAAAGGTTTTGATCCACTTCAAATGTTGACTACTGTATATTTTAATAATATAATGGGTTATCATTGATTTTGGTGAGGTTTGAACAACAACATACAAATAAACAATGACAGTAATAATCTCAGGTACTGATTATGTGCTTTATTTAATGTTAAAGGAGAACTCCGGTCAATTTTAACATTGAGCTCATTTTTTGTACATTTGGAGTGCTGTCAGTACAGACAAAAACGACAAAAATCGGTGTTACCTACACCGTGTTATTAAGAGTGACCACGGTCAATCTGACTGCAATAGATGTGAAAGATATTAATAAAAATGATGTTAATTCAGCCAGCTCACATACCTGTATTTACTTCCTGTTTTCGTTCGAAGTCCACAGTAGTCGATTGTCGAGTTCGCGCGCGCGATCATTAGCTATATTGGTTACCAATGATCGCGCGCGCGAACTCGACAATCGACTACTGTGGACTTCGAACGAAAACAGGAAGTAAATACAGGTATGTGAGCTGTGCTCTTGTAATGACACATTAAGGTTGTTAAGAGGCTAAAAGCAGGTTTAGAACTTGCCCCATTGAAGTCAACAGGGTGCGAATTTTAAAAAGAGGATAACACGGTGTAGGCAACACCGGTTTTTGTCGTTTTTGTCTGTACTGACAGCACTCCAAATGTACAAAAAAATGAGCTCAATGTTAAAATTGACTGGAGTTCTCCTTTAAAAGTGTTTGAATATCATTCATAGCCATACTGAAAGTGAGAATTCACCTCAAACCTTGAAATTAAACAGGATCTATTGACAAAGATTGTCAATAGACTAAATCACTTAGTATGTATTTTTAATAATGTTAAAATTGTGTAAATTATTTATTAACTTGATGATGTAATTATCTTTTTGGTTCCAAGTGCAGTGCACTTGCAGAGAGACTCCGCCCACACACTCTTCTGATTGGCTGTGAGTTTTGCTTAATTTGGTTGTGAGTGCAGTGCACTTACAGAGAGACTCCGCCCACACTCTATTCTGATTGGCTGTGATTTTAGATTGATTTGGTTGTGAGTGCAGTGCACTTACAGAGAGACTCCGCCCACACTCTATTCTGATTGGCTGTGATTTTAGATTGATTTGGTTGTGAGTGCAGTGCGCTTGCTGAGAGACTCCGCCCACACACTCTTCTGATTGGCTGTGAGTTTTGATTGATTTTTTTCAGGGTCAACTTGCTTGTTCCTGGACATGTCTGCTTATGACACAGTGTCACATAAAAAAGACAGAAATAACATTTGTATAACATAATGGGAGAAGTTCTTATAAGATATTTTTGTTGGTTTTGCTTTTATTTCTACATTGTGGTTTGATCTTTGATGCAGCTCTCACTTCCCTCCATGCCAGGTGTTTTCCATTGTGGTGTTTGCCTCCATAACCGCTGAAGGTTACGTGAACGTCTCGTCGGGATCCGACGTGAAGTGTGTCTTCAACAGGAACGACGGAGTGTGTCGTTACGGTGTGGGAATCGGCGTCATCGCATTCCTGGCGTGTATAGGCTTCCTATTGGCTGATGCTCTCCTGCCGTCCATGAGCAGCGCTCAGGAGCGCAAGTACGTCGTGCTGGCGGATCTGGGCTTCTCAGGTGAGGCCGACCTCTGGGTTTCAGTTTCACCTCTAAAGGTTCTCCAGTAGTGTCTCCTGTAGTGTCTCCAGAAGTGTCTCCTGTAGTGTCAAGTGTAAAATGATTACAGTTCACATGGACACCAGAAGCAACAAATAGTTCTGTATTATGAATTTTTAAAGGGATAGTTCACTTTGAAATTAATTTTTGGTATGTTTTAGCTTACCTCAAGGGCATCCAAGATGTAGGTGTCTTTGTGTCCGCAGTCGTTTCAATTTTGATATTTTTAGGTCAAACCGTTCTTGTCTGTCAGTCATATAATGCAGGTCTATGGTCACCACCTCAAAGAGCAGCACAGAGAAGTCCAAATTAAACATGATTTAATGACTCGTAAATGTAAGTACACATTGATGGCCTAAGACACGAAACGAGCGGTTTGTGTGAGAAAGCGAACAGTATTTATATCGTTTTTACCTCTTGTAAACACAGCCACGTCCAAGTGATCTGAGGGCGCCGGCGCTTCGGTCTGCGCGTTACAAGAGGTAAAAACGATATAAATACTGTTCGTTTTCTCACACAAGCCGCTCGTTTCGTGTACGCTGTCGTGTTCTCTGGCGTTCGGGAACACACTCGTGTGTAAATTTGCATAAAATAGGTGGATGGAAAGAGCTAGAGAAGATCTCCAAGGTTTAGTTTGTAGGATCGGCTGTCGTGTGTGTCAGTGCATGTTTGCATCAGTCACCCTGAGAACAATCACAGTCACGTGTGTGTGTGTGTGTGTGTGTTCAGTGTCTGAGGTGTTCCTCTGTGGAAACTGGTGCGCTTACACACAACCTGTTCTTGTAGCATCATCAGTTTCAGACGAACTGCCTGTAAAAGTGAAACGCTGTGGTTTCTGCACCGGCGTCTTCCTGTGCGAGTGGGTAGGATGTCAAAAGTTTGTTTAAAAAAAATGTATACCAGGGGTCATTAAATTTATCTAAAACAAACCATAAAAAACATTTTTGTTAGAACAAGTTCTCATTTACAGACACACACACACACACACACACACACACACGTATACATTTTAGAAAATAAGTTATATATGCTTATGATATATAGCTTATATCATATTCAGCAATGATGCATTGAATTGATCAAAAGTGACATGTATAATGTTACAAGAGATTCTATTTCAAATAAATGCTGTTCTTTTGAACTTTCCATTCATTGAAGAATCTTGAAAAATAAAATGTGTCACGGTTTACATAAAAATACTAAACTGTTTTCAACACTGATAATAATCATAAATGTGTCTTGAGCATCAGATCCTCATATTAGAGTGATTTCTGAAGGATCATGTGACACTGAAGACTGGAGTAATGATGCTGAAACTCAGCTTTGATCACAGGAATAAATTACACTTTACTGTATATTCACATAGAAAACAGATGATTTACACTGGAGTAATATTACACTGTTTACTGTATTTATGATCAAATAAATTCAGCTTTGAGCAGAAGAGGCTCTTTCAGAAACATTAAAAAATCATATTCCATATATATAATTTTTTTTCTTCTTCTGTGAAACAATAACATGAGGCTGAACAAATGACAGAATGTTTTTTATATGTTAAATATTGAAAATAAAGCCATACAAATATTTTGGTTTCTTGAGATAAATTAAACGTAAACTGAAATATAATAAAATGTAAAAAAGGCAACATTTCACATTTTTATTTAGTCTAACATGATGTATAAAAGGATAAATATCATGAAAGTCTGGCTTTCTCCGTGTGTGAGTGCTGTAATCCGGCGCTTCTACGACACAGAAACCGTGAACAGTGCTCATTAAAGCTCATTTGCATTTAAAGGGACACACACACACGGAGCGTTTTTGCTCACACCCAAAACGGGGCAAATTTGACAAGATATAATAAATGATCTGGTATTTTGAGCTGATATTTCACACACACATTCTGGGGACGCCATAGATTTATATTACATCTTGTGAAAAGGGGCGTAATAGTCACCTTTAAAGCTGTATGTGTGATTGTGAATGAAACATCACTTCCTC
>JARWKJ010000022.1:1055451-1082951 GCA_029959095.1 Rhinichthys osculus | reverse complement strand
AAAGAACAGCATTTTTCTGAAATTAATTTGTAACAATTTCTTAACTGTCAATTTAATGCGTCCTAGATGAATAAAAACATAAAATTTCTTAAAAAAAGATCCTTAACTTCAGTGATAACTCAATTCAGAGAAAATAAAAAGCTTTCTAATTAGTTTTATGCCATGGCAGAAACGAGCTTCTATAATATACAGCAACATTTACATTAATGCATCAGGATTGTTTTTGAATAATTTCAATTTTGTCTTGAATTATTTATTGTTTGTGTGGTTTGCATGCAGTTCACATGTTTTCACTGCATTTACATTTTGTATATTTTCAGGTTACAGGCGTTTTCTCTGAATAACCAGATTACAGTCATTTCTATTGCACTTACAAACAAACAAAAACACTGGTGTGCATTTCTAAATTAAAACAAACAAGTCTTTGATTGAGAAATGTCATTTTTATTAACATGCATCCGTTGAATTAAAACTAACTTCTCATGTAACAAATTCCTAGTGAGTAGAAAATGTTTAATGTAAAAAAACAACACAATTTGAATCATAATAAAACATCACTTCCATGGCAGTGTTTCAGGATGTCAGCTGGTCTCGTTAGACAAATTTAAATAGTTTAAGATCATTTATATTAAAATACGTTCAAAGGACGTGAAGATACAAACACAATATTTTGCTGGTACAAGAAGTTCAAGTTATTATTTACAGGAAATCAACAGCAGAAGGCGCACACACACACACACACACACTAAGTGCTCAGGTCGTAACAGTGGTCGTGTTCAGACGTGAAGGGAAGAGAAGAGCTTGCGTGTCGCGCCGTGATCCACAGGTTTCCCTGACGTCACGTGATGTGGAGGCGTCTCGTCTCGCATCGGGTCTCGGTTCTCTTTACTCGTCATCAGATCTCCGTAACACATCCGACACACAGCGTGATATTTATCAGAGCCGCCGATCACCTCCACCTGAGGACGACAACGAATAATTGTAGATCACAATACACAAGTGCAACAACAACATGTATCGTGGATAGTTCATCCAAAATGAAAAAATGTCTGTGTGAGAAAGAGTTTCAGTGTCATTATATATTGAATATAGTGTATAATAATGCAATGGGGGAATATTTGTGGGTCCTGATAATGCTAAATGTATGATGTTACCAGTAAAAAGTGGCTTACATTATTTTTAATAAATATTCATATAATAATATACATTTTAAAAGCATATTCGACTAAAATAATTCTGTTTTCAGCTTCAGAATCATGAATATGTGTATTCTGGTGTCTCTATTGTCCTGTGCTTTGGGTTTCCAGCACCAAGTCCAAGTCATTTACACACCGAATTTAGCATTTTAAATCAACAGTAAAAAAAAAAAAAAAAAGTTTCTTGGAGTATCACTATAATATCTATGTGGTATGTATGGAATCGTGACATGAGGGCATCGTTACACCGCTAGAAGCCGTGAGAGCTCAGATCTTCTCAGTTCACTTAACTTCATTTTAAGGCAACGGGTTTACTCAATTTAAAAAAAGTAAATAATCTTCATGCTTTATCTAAAAGATTAAGTAATGTGGAATTGTCAAGTGCACATAACTTATTTTTTCAGTTAAGCTTAAAGATTATTTACTTTAAAAAAAAAAGTAAAAAAAAAAAAAAAAGTAAACCTGCTGTTGCCTTAAAATTAAGTAAGTGAACGGAGCACCACACAGTGCAGGATGAGGATGTGACACTGATCGCTTCTGCTGTGAAAGTGTGTGAGAGAGAGAGAGTGTGTGTGTGTTGTTGACCTCTTTCTCAGAGCCCTCTTTAAAGCACTGCGGTGTGTGTGTGTGTGTGTGTGTGTGTTCACCTCTTTCTCAGAGCCCTCTTTAAAGCACTGCAGTGTGTGTGTGTGTGTGTGTGTGTGTGTTCACCTCTTTCTCAGAGCCCAGTCTCTTGGTGTAAGCGGCCTCTTTAAAGCACTGCAGTGTGTGTGTGTGTGTGTGTGTGTGTGTGTGTGTGTACCTCTTTCTCAGAGCCCAGTCTCTTGGTGTAAGCGGCCTCTTTAAAGCACTGCATGCACACGGCGTTCAGCTTCACCACACTCTCCGCCAGAGGAACCAGATTCAGGATGTTCCCGAAGGGCTGCGCACACAAGGGTCAAAGGTCAGCAACATCGCTCAGAGAATAAAACATATGTAAAATGAACAAATGTATATATTAATAAATATAACAAACTATAACATTTAAAATGAAACAGCATTATTTAGGATGAGAAAGCCTAGATTGATTATGGCATTATAAATATACTTTATTCTTATGAAATGCCCCGAGATAAACTATAGTCGCAGTCAGACGCTTTATACGTGTGCTAGAAACTTTCAATCTCAGTGGCACCAGTGCTGTGTGCAAAAAAAGTTAAGGTGCAGCTCTGAATATATATATATATATACAGGGCCGTAGCTATAGAGGATTCGGGGCCCCCTGAAAAAATATAGATGTGGGCCCCCACCACCCTCCACCAATATCATATACTGTACATGGAGGCCCACATAACAGAAGATGGTGATGTTGTTGTAAAACCTTTATTTTAAAAGTTAAATGTTTATATAAAAATTACAACTAATAAAAAAAACAAGAAATTGTTAAAAAATAATAAAACGAATTTTTTAAAAGTAATACATTTTTTTCCCCATCAGTCAGTTATAATTCATAAATCAAAAAGTAAACATTTAAAAAATTGACAAGAATGCAGTCTAATAAAAATAAAAATAAAATAAAAGCATTGATTGTCTTATTTTTTAATAAAGATAATATGGAACTGGTAATATTATTAAATAAAGCGAATACATTTATTCATCCAAGTGCAGTGTGTTGTATTCGTGTTTTCTCGATGTTTTAAATATCATCAGCCGGCAGGTCAGATCCATAATGCAATGCGTCGTGACTCGTGTCATTTTTTTTAAACTCTATTTTCAATAGTGTAAAAAGACAGGAATTTAGAGCATGTAATCATTCGGTCGATTGCGGCGCGCACCGATAATAAAAAATGACTGTACACGGCAGACTGTAGACGGAAGTTTTCTAATTCCCAGCGAAATAACAATATATAACCGGTCTTTCAGAACGTCTTGATCGACTGGGATACAACCACTCTCCTTGCCTCCCTCTCCGTCTTTTCCTGGCATTTCTGGTTCCCTGATTTGTTTTCTTTTCCCCGACATTTTTCAGTCAGTCAGTCTCCTGCTCTTCACCAAGTTCATCGTTAACTTCAGGCTGCCGCCTCAACTCTGATTGGTTCTGTTCACGAGCTGGGGCGGGACTTACAATTGTATTGGGTCCATCTGATGTTTGTCACTGACTCCGACTGAATAATTAATACATACTTTAGGTCGGACTAAACCATTTTTATGGAGGTAAGAGAAGCAGATATTTGGAAAAATATTCACCCAAATTGCACGTTTTTGTGGTTTTCATTTAAATCTCAGGCATACAACTAATATAAATATTAGAATTATTCATACAACAGGGGTCTAAATAGTATAACTGCTGGATTTTGTGGGGCCCCCTGGGCAGCGGGGGCCCCTATAATTGTCACCACCTTTCACCCCACTAGCGACGGCCCTGTATATATATATATATATATATATATATATATATATATATATATATATATATATATATATATATATATATATTAAGGGTGCTCCGATTGATCGGCCGCCGATCATAATCGGCCGATAATTGCTTTGGGATGTGTGATCGGCGGTCTCTATAAAGGCCGATCCAGAAAAGCCGATCAGATGACGCAAAACAATTTTTTTACGCCCTGGTAAGAATGGCTTCACCGGTCTGGCAATTCTACAACAGGGCTCTCAAGTGTCAAGCATTGAGTCAAGCGTGAGAAATACAATGTGTGGCGGGAGAGCGTGACAAAAGACCGAAATGAGTGACTGTCACGCTCTCCCGCCACACATTGTATTTCTCACGCTGAAAAACTATTTGTAATATATTTAATATGCCGCACCGGCCAAAACTCTGGCCGCGCCGCTCTCACTGTGGAACCGGCATGAATCAAGCGCGTTTCCTCTGGTGTTGTTCGTCGAGCTACACAATAGCCAATCAGAAAATAGCACTATTGTATCTGGGTAAGATTTAACGCAACAACCAATGACAAAAATGTATCCAGCGAGGCACAGAGCACTGTATCCATGACACTGATCGCCGCGGCAACGAGCGCACAGTTTGAGTTCAAAAACACATTTTAGCGCTAAAATTCTTATTTAATAGCGAACTAAATGAATGATCTGCTAGTTAACTGAAGATGTTTTATTTATTTATATTAGGTACATGGTGGGACAGACTTCACTGGATCTAAAAAAAAAAAAAAATCAATCTAACCATAGATGTGACCAGTGGTGGCTTTCTTAATATGTTTAAAATAATTTTGCAAGGGTTCTACACACACACACACACACACACACGCACACACACGCACACACACGCACACACACGCACACACACAGGTTTTTCTACCTCTCTCAATGCCCACAAAATCTGACTAAGCATCCCAGAAAAAAGCTAAGTTATAGATACAGATATGGAAGTTGTTAGTTTTTTTGTTGTTGTTGTTGTTGTTGCTGTGCGCTTTACTACCTGTGGTCCTTTAAGTGTATTAGAAAAACTGATGGCTGAGTGACTCAAAACATTATTTTGGCTATAGCCTTTTTTGTTGCTGTTTAAAGTAGTCTAAAGCTAAATTTAAAGACTCAGATGTTCTGTCTTTTATTAATTTTATTTTATATTCTACAGGAAAGTTGTATGTCAAGCCCTAAGCTGCTCCCAATAACCAAGCTGCTGTGTTAATACATGTTGCTTGCAAATAAATACACAGGTGTCAATTCATTATGCATTGTCTTCTCTTAAATGTAATACTTAATGTACATTGTTGTTAAATATAGTTTAATAAGTAATGCTACATGATAAAAAGAAGTCTTCAAATAGACCCTGTAATCGGTATCGGGTGATACAGCTTCCAGTAATCGGCGATCGGAGCACCCCTAATATATATATACACACATATATATAAATATATAAATATCTATATACACACACACACCTTTCTCTGGAAGGTCCCATCGAGCGCTGCCACTATGATGGTTTTCCCCATGTTGGCCATCTCTTCACAGAACTCAACGGTGTCTGGAAACTGCAAAACCCAAAGATCTGAATTATTGAAGAACTCATAAAGCATAACATGAGACTGAGAACGTCATAATGATGACACGTACAAACTGTCCCTCGTCGATGCCGATCACACACGCCTGGAGAGCCCGAGACCGAACATCACGCAGAAGACTAGCAGGAACAGCCTCCATCATACTCCTGCACACACACACACACACACACACACACACACACACACACCAGTTACACACACACACACACACGTTACACACACGCCTGGAGAGCCCGAGACCGAACATCACGCAGAAGACTAGCAGGAACAGCCTCCATCATACTCCTGCACACACACACACACACACACACACACACACACACCAGTTACACACACACACACACACACACGCCTGGAGAGCCCGAGACCGAACATCACGCAGAAGACTAGCAGGAACAGCCTCCATCATACTCCTGCACACACACACACACACACACACACACACACACACACACCAGTTACACACACACACACACACGTTACACACACGCCTGGAGAGCCCGAGACCGAACATCACGCAGAAGACTAGCAGGAACAGCCTCCATCATACTCCTGCACACACACACACACACACACACACACACACACACCAGTTACACACACACACACACACACACGCCTGGAGAGCCCGAGACCGAACATCACGCAGAAGACTAGCAGGAACAGCCTCCATCATACTCCTGCACACACACACACACCAGTTACACACACACACACACACACACACACACACACACCAGTTACACACACACACACACACACACACCAGTTACACACACACACACACACACACACACACACACACACACACACCAGTTACACACACACACACACACACACACACGCCTGGAGAGCCCGAGACCGAACATCACGCATAAGACTAGCAGGAACAGCCTCCATCATACTCCTGCACACACACACACACACACACACACACACACACACACCAGTTACACACACACACGCCTGGAGAGCCCGAGACCGAACATCACGCATAAGACTAGCAGGAACAGCCTCCATCATACTCCTGCACACACACACACACACCAGTTACACACACACACACACCAGTTACACACACACACACACCAGTTACACACACACACGCCTGGAGAGCCCGAGACCGAACATCACGCATAAGACTAGCAGGAACAGCCTCCATCATACTCCTGCACACACACACACACCTGAACACACACCCTGCGTGAACACAGGAACACACACACATCAGTTACACACACCCCTGAACACAGGAACACACACACACACCCTGCGTGAACACAGGAACACACACACATCAGTTACACACACCCCTGAACACAGGAACACACACACACACACCCTGCCTGAAAACAGGAACACACAAACATCAGTTACACACACACACGTCCAGCGCTTCTTACATGTCATGTGTGGCCATCCCCGTCTGAGAATAGCGAGTGTCTTTGACGTATTTGATGAGCAAACAGGAATACTGGGCGACCTGGAACCTCCTCACACGCCTCATCAGCTCCGTGCTGGACACACACACACACACACACACACACACACACACACATTAATACTTCAAATCACAAAACACCTTTAATACATCAGGAGTGTCACTGGTTTGAACTAAACTTCATATACATCAGAAGAAAGCGACACAGAGTCTCACAGACCGTGATATGAAGAGTGATCACGTCGCGTGTGTTAAACCCAAACAATGACGTGCTATTATTATAAACACAGCTTGTGACGTCAGTAACAGCCACACTTAGAAAACTAGGATAGCATTACATAAAAGTATTTACACTGGGAGTCTCTGACAACATGAGGGTAAGTGAACACACACACACACACACACACACACACACACACACACACACACACACACACACACTTTTCGCGCTATAATCGTGTTGGCTTTGATGCACTGTAACTGGTCTCGCGCCTGCATCTGCATTTGGCGCCATTCCGCTGAACCAAAACATAGTTTACCAGAGTTTTACCGTCATAATTCATATCTCATGCCTGTAGTGAGGATTTATTCGCTCACCTTTTTCCTGAGAACATCGGTCCGAAAATAATCTGAGAAAATGACAAAGAGATATTGATGTGATTAATATTTATTTACATTTACAAAAGCTTCAAATCCACAACAAAAACGTAAAAAAAAAGTGAACCGGTCACGCACCTGGATCTGTCCTGATGTCTTCCGCGGGGAATTGGGTAAAATCTTCGCCACATTCAAACAATCCATGTCTTTTGTCTGTGCTTCTTCTGTTTTATGGTTATCTCGACATACAGTGCGACTTACAGCAGGATTTGAACGTCCCGCCACCGCCAGTTTGTCGTTTTATAGTTCCTGCAGCGTCACGTTCTTCAGGACCAATCATGATCGAGGGCGCTCGCATCAGTGAACACATCTGCAAATCAAAATGAGCGCTGATGAGCTCCTGTGATTTGATTGGTTGCCGCCTATCCAGTATGTTTCTAAATTACTGACGTCACAGCGGGGGAAGTTCCTCGGCATGAGGAAGCGTTCAGGCGGGAATGTAAACAAAGTGCTTTAGAAATAAAGAAAATGAATAAAGAGTGCATTAAGTGGGTACAAAACTGCTCTTTTGTTGTCTAAATTTGGTTAGCGTTTAATACCCACCAATCCAGTATAATTATGTGCCAAATTACGGTTGAATGAACGAAGCAAACACGTGACTTCCGTGTTTTAAACTATAATTTTAAAGCTTTTAATTATTGACCGTGTGTCAATAACACATGATGATATGAGGTGTATCCCTCACTTGTGCTGCAGTTTCAAAGGTCAAGACCAGCAGAAGATCATCATGAGGGACTGGAAGAAAATGAGCACAGATGTAAGTGTTTTTTGTGTGTCAAATCAAAGATTGTTTATCAAATATAGTAACGGTTGATTGTGAAATTTATTAAGTTTTATTTATTAATAACTATTTATGTTGTCAAATCGATTAATCGCTAATAATCGCATTTAATATACATGTTTGTAAATGTGTGTGTGTGTGTGTATATATATATATATATATATATATATATATATGCATATATATAACACACACACACATACATATGCAAGTATATACAAACTTGAATGAAATGTTAGATGCGATTTTGAAGCACTAGTAATTATAAAGAATTACATTTAATCACAAGTACTTGTGAAACTTCCTATCTTTGATCTAAAAACTGCTCATTTACATTATTATTACATAAAAAAATCTAATAGAATGCTAATTTCGACATAATTTTGACTTTTTTGTAATTTTAACTTTTGTCACAATTTTGAAATTTTATGTCATATTTATGATTTAGTATATTATTTGAATATTATATTATTTTTATGTCATAAAAAAGTTATTTTTAATGTGGTAGAAATGGGCTTCCATAGGGTATTATGTGCAGTATATACTCTTTTTTTTATTAGTATATGAAACTGTATGCACCAGTAAATGTTTCAAACATTACCTCACTAGGACTGTTTAATTCAAGCCAGTTATCATCTGAGAAAAAAATATTACTATTTTGCATTTTTAATTCTATAAAAACCCTAACTTTTAGTAGCCCAATAAAGAATAGTCAAGAAAGATGTGGAAAAATCACACCCGACTACCTGAGGTTAATTTATTACGCTGGAAATGATAGAGTGCATTGCATTATTAGTTAAATATAAATATAAAATCGATCATCTTGGAATTCCATACAAATCCACATATTGTGCACTGTATGCTTGTTTTTTTTTTGTTGGGGATCACAGGGGATACATGTCATGTATCATCACACACACACACACACGACAAATAGGATAAGAAACTCGAGGTAGAGCAACGCAATAAAGTACATTTTCAAACAAGATACAGTAAGAGATACTAAAATAATGGATTCATAAAACATTTAAAGCAATAGAAATTAAACATATAATACATTAATAAAAATAAAAATAAATAAAATAATCTCTTAAAAAAATATCTTGAGGAAATCAGGAGATTATTATATTAAATATTTACGAGAGCAACGCTATTGCTAGTATGTGTTATAATGACAGGGTCCTGCCAGCAGGGGTCACTGCGCGCGCACGAGTCTGCTCATCTGTGAGCTCGCGCTTCAGGACTCACTCAGAGTCACGTGTGTTCGACAGGAGCTCGCGCTTCGATACCATAATAGACAGTAAAGTTCAGTACTCGCTCAGTCACGTGTGTTCCTCAGGAGCTCGAGCTTCAGTACTCGCCGAGTCGCTGGTCACTCAGGATGTCCGCGGATGACGTCATCAGAGCCCACGTGGCCGCTTTAAAATCAGGTGAGCGCGTGTTTGTATCCAACAAAAACCTGTGTGTGTGTTTGTGTGTAAGGAGGAAGATTTTATTTAATTTCATTCATGAAACCCAGGGAAATACCTCATCTTCATCTGAATACACGTCACAGATGCTCCGAAGCAGCGTGTAAAAGAGCTTTGAGCACGTGACCTACATCTGTGACTGTTTACATGTGTTTTGGTCCAATAATACTGAATTTAGAGGTGTGTGTGTGTGTGTGTGTGTGTGCAGGCACAGAGAAAGCTCGAGCTGTCACTCAGACTTTGATTGACGTGCCATACGGTGAAGGTGACAGAGAGAAACTGGATGTTTACCTTCCCTGCAGCTCCAGTCCAGGTGTGTTACAGTTATAATCAGTCTTGAATTACATCACTAATGTTATTTTTGTTTTATTCATATTTTAAATTAGTTTTTATTTTTATTTTGTCGTGTTTATTTTAGTTTAAACTCCCCCTGTAGTCAATTATTGTATCCCTTTAAACTCATCTTTGATCACCAAAATGACATATTTTACCTTGAAAAAATGTCTTTATGCCTTAAAATATTTTGAATGTAACTCGACACCCTCGCCTCATTTAGTATGCGCGGTTCTATGAATATGCAAATGAGCCCCGCCTCCACTCACTCCCTCACTCAGAGATCCACTGGTTGACGATCACACGTTGATCTGATTGGTTACAAGGTCGTTTGTGACGTCAGAAACACCAGCGATTTCAAACCGTGTTTTTGAGACTGTCTTTGGTTCACTGCAGTTTTATGGAGAAAACTTGATTTTCAACACTTTAATTTCTAGTCATCAATTGGATAGAGACAGTAGTATTTACAATTGGAACTACATATATACTGTATATATATATATGGAGAGAGAGAGATATAGAATATAAATTTTTTGTTTTTTTGTGTGAAATGTGATCAGGACGAGACGTGTTTGTCGTGAGATTGCCTCGTTTAGGCCTTTAATGTCTGTCTGCTGTTGAGTGTGTGTGTGTGTGTGTGTGTGTGTGTGTGTGTGTGTGTGTGTGTGTTTCTCATCATCAGGTCATTATTACTGACTCTCTGGCGCATGTGTTTCAGATCTGCCGCTGGTGATTTACTTTCATGGAGGTTACTGGCAGTTCCTCAGGTCTGATCCCTCGCTTCCTCCGTGACCGGGACATTTCCATGTGATCTCCACATCAAATATTATATATAATATATATATATATACTAGTGAGAACACATCGTTAAATCATAATAATTTTAAAATATGCAAGAAACGGCAAGCTCTCATTACGTCAACACTTTCTGTAGGAATAATCGTCCTGTTATGAATGAAACAACCATACATGCATTATAACTTAATCAGGCCAATAACTAAAACTCTTCCTTTTATTATACAAATGTCTACAGATTTATAAAACTTCTTATAAACCATATAGATGCTGTTCATGGGATCGCAGAGACCATCGCCCCCTACTGACGAACCATTGACTTTTTCGAAACGATGATGTCATAACGAAGCCTCATTTGCTGAAGTCACGTGACTTTATATGAGCTCCGAATCACTGGTTCGAAACAAACGATTCAAACTAATTGTGTAAAAGTAGTCATTTTAATTTAAATTCCAAATAAAACAAGCCATAGAAAAAAATGTGGTTACTTAAAAATACACATTGACTGATATTAAAACATGTAATTTGAAGTACTAAAAAATAACAAAAGCAAAAATAAAAATTAAATAAATTATAAATATTTAATATATATAAATTAATTTAAAAAAATAATTATTTTATTGTTTCGTGTTTCGAAAGCGCCGACACTAATTGTGACATCTGGAATGTGAAACGCACTCAAGTAGTCGTTTTAATTTAAATTCCCAAAAAAGCCATATTTTTTTGTTACTTAAAAATAAACGACGATTGAAATAAAACATGTAACTTGAAGTACTAAAATAACGAAAGCATATATATATATATATATAAATTTAAAAATAAAATAAAATGTAAACTTTTTTTTTAATTACTAAAACTTAAAGCTTTAAATAAATGTAAAAATTAAAATTAAAAACTTTTTTTTAAACTACTAAAACTTAAGTTTTAGTAATTAAAAAAAAAAGTTTTTCATTTTAATTTTTACATTTATTTAAAGCTTTAAGTTTTAGTAATTAAAAAAAAAAGTTTTTCATTTTAATTTTTACATTTATTTAAAGCTTTAAGCTTAAATTAAAATGAAAATATAAATGTAAATAATTCTAAATATGAATAAGCCCCATACTGGTATGTCAGTGATGTTAACTCTGTGTGTGCCGGGTCCCAGTAAGGACGAGTCCGGGTTCCTGGCCCCGCCGCTGGTCCAGAAGGGCGTGGTCGTGGTCGCCGTGGGTTACAGCACCGCTCCTACAGGTACGACTGCAGAGGATCATGGGAAAATGATGTGTTTTGTATCAGTGCGTTCCAATTCGTTTACTATCCGTCCTAAATGCTATTCGAACGTAGAATTAGTACGTCCCAAATCGTCGTGTGTTGATGAGTGTTCCACAGAGACCCGGATGGTGAGCTATATCCGGTCAGATCCGTGAACACGCTAACGGCTAATATTACCCACAACCCACCGCGCGTTGGACGAGGATTCGATTAGAACTACAAACACGAGTGAAAAGTGTTGAAAAACTACAAACATGGCGGACGTGTGAGCCCGGCGTTATGTAGAGAGGTTTAAATAAAGGGGTTTGAGTGATTAATTATCAGTATCTAACCTGAGGAAAATGTATTTATTCAATGTTGTCCACATTATATGTCATTTGGGAACTTTTGTAAAGATACGTTTATCCATTTTAAACTTTTAAATGCATCATTATATTCAAATTGCAAACACACGAGGAGAGTCTCCGCATGAGAGACCCGCGACGGCAGATCAAAAATTAAATTAGAAATTAAATTAGATTGAATGGAGGGTTTTAACCGAGAAAGATGATTGACAGGCCAGTTTAAGCACGTAACTAAGCAACAGAGCGTCCGTTAAAGATGACGAAGAAGTTCGTCCCAAAAGTTTTGCTACACACTCAAAAGTATGTGTTTTTTTTTCACAAAAAGGTACAAACTTCAAGTAGGCGAATTGTGACGCAGTGTGTGTGTGTGTGTGTGTGTGTAGGGAACATGGACCTGATGGTGTCTCAGGTGCGCAGGAGCGTGGCGTCCGTGATCCAGCAGTATTCGCACATCAGGTGTGTTCATGCGTCAGGTAGAGAGGTGGCTGATGGGACGCCTGTGCTCATGCTGTTCTCTGCTTCTCCAGCGGGCTCTACCTGTGTGGTCACTCTGCAGGAGCACACCTGGCCGCCATGGTCCTGTCCACCGATTGGTCCGAGTACGACATCTCCCCGCAAATCAAAGGTGTGGATATTAAACACCACTTTCTGTTTTATTTAGCCCTTATTTAGACACTAATATCCCTGTGAAGCCTGACGTATGGAATATATTTGCTAAATGGAAGAGTTTATTTACCCTTTAGACAAAATATATACAGGTGAAACTCGGAAAATTAGAGTATTGTGCAACAGTTCGTGTATTTCAGTAATTCAAATTAAAAGGTGGAACTAATATATTTAGTATATATAACTATATACATATGCATGATCATACTTTTCTATGGAAGCTTGTTTCCGCCACAGAATGAAAAATAAAAAAGGTAATTGCGACTTTTTATCTCACAATTCTGACTTTTTTTTCTCACAATTGCGTGATATAAAGTCAGAATTACGAGATATAAAGTCAGAATTGCGAGATATAAAGTCAGAATTACGATATATAAAGTCAGAATTACGAGATATAAAGTCAGAATTGCGAGATAAAAAGTCAGAATTGATTGACATAAAGTCAAAATTGATTGATATAAAGTCGCATTTGCGTTTTATAAAGTCAGAATTGCAAGATATAAACTATTCTGAGAGGAAAAAAGTTAGTCTTTTATTTTTCCTTAGAATTGGCCTGATAACTCGCAATTGCTAGTTTATATCTAACAATTCTGAGAAAAGATGTAACTCGCAATTGTGAGAAATTCTGTCTTTTTTTTCTTGCAATTGCGACTTTATTTCTCAGAATTGCGGCTTTTTATCTCACAATTGCGACTATTCTCAGAATTGCGACTATTTCTCAGAATTGCGACTTTATTTCTCAGAATTGCGACTATTTCTCAGAATTGCGACTATTTCTCAGAATTGCGACTTTATTTCTCAGAATTGCGACTTTATATCTCACAATTGCGACTATTTCTCAGAATTGCGACTTTATTTCTCAGAATTGCGACTATTCTCAGAATTGCGACTATTTCTCAGAATTGCGACTTTATTTCTCAGAATTGCGACTATTTCTCAGAATTGCGACTTTATTTCTCAGAATTGCGACTTTATATCTCACAATTGCGACTATTTCTCAGAATTGCGACTTTATTTCTCAGAATTGCGACTATTCTCAGAATTGCGACTATTTCTCAGAATTGCGACTTTATTTCTCAGAATTGCGACTATTTCTCAGAATAGCGACTTTATTTCTCAGAATTGCGACTTTATATCTCGCAATTGCGACTTTATTTCTCACAATTCTGACTTCATATCTCGCAATTGTGAGATAAAAAGTCGCAATTTTTTTTTTTTATTCAGTGGCGGAAACAAGCTTCCATAAATTTCCGAAATTTCTGTATTTAAAATCCTTTTTTTATTGATTTCATGTAATATTCTAATTTTCTGAGATTTTTAATTTGGGGTTTTCATAAGCTATAAGCCATAATCACTTAAAATTATAATTTTTGCACAATTTTCTTAATTTTCGGGTTTCACCTGCATAGAAATAAATACGTTTGCATGTTTTTTTTTTGTTTTTTGTTTCATATTTGATCCATCAGGCTTTTATGGCTCGTATAGTCTGATATAGTGAGAATATGAAGGAAAAAACTGCTCAATTTTATTCAGAGACTCTGATATCGCTGATATTTAAATGCACTAAAAGTGATGAAATTCGGATGCTTGTAATGTAAATCATTGAGATCTTTATAGTAGATCAAATGCATATAAATAATATGTCTTAGTGAGATGATATTTAATTGCTTAGTTTTATGATCTGTAGTTTTAAAACTCAATACAACGATAATTGAGATAAATAAACCTTCCTCAAAAGCCTGATGATCATATTTGATACTCATGATTTTTCTAATAAATGATGATTATGATCAATAAACCTGCTTCAGTCCAGCTGAAATATTACTAACAATATCAGAGTTATTCTTGCGTTTACTTGATAAACTCAGTGTAGATTTGACACAGAAAGACTCGTGAAGCTCGAGCTGAAGGAGGACGTTTGTACAATTACACTGAGAGACTTTTACTGGATAAAAGAGTCTAAACTCTCAGTCACACACAGGAGGACTGGAGGAGAGTGTGTGAAAATATCATGTTGATCATTTAGAGGTGTGTATTAAATATAATACAGTGGTTTTAAAGAGTTCAAAGTTGTAAAGTGAGTTTGTGCATCTTTCTTTCCACATCAGTTTGATTACTCATCGAGTGCGATCATACTGAGAGATTAAGTGTGATGTTTGGAGGGTTCTGCTCCTCTGTGTGCCTCAGGGGCTGTTCTGGTCAGTGGCGTTTACGACCTGCAGCCGATTCTGGCCACGTACGTGAACGAGCCGCTGAAGATGAACCAGTGAGTGTCCATGCAAGGCCTTCCAACACACAACATCGAACATCGGCTGCTGTCTAAATGGCTGAAAAACTAAATTCAAATGTCTTTCTTAAAGAGCAAAAGTCGAATTATATTCTAAAGGCAATGCTTGTTAATGTTAGAGGGAAAGTGCTGTGTTGTCTCCTGTGTCCACAAGAGGGCGAGCGCATATAAACCAGATCAGGCATCGCATCTTTTAGTGAAATTAAATGACATTCACTTAAATTTTTAAAGTACATTAACGTTTGAAACGATTGTTCTTAAATGAAATATTATTTCCTTAATGTGCATGCAAGGAAAATTAGGTTACAGTAGTGCGTTAAAGTGTGTTTGTGCATCAGTAACCTGAGAAAACACTTCAACACACAGCGTAATGAACTACATCAACACACACCATCAAACTGGCATTCAGAAACACACACTTCTACTCACTACATCTACATGATCATCACACACACACCAGACGCTCTTGATCTGAGCGCTTTCTGTTGACAATGTTTTCAACACACTCTCTCTCTCTCTATCACACACACACACACACACACACACTTACATGCTGAGCGCTTTCTGTTGACAATGTTTTCAACACACTCTCTCTCTCTCTATCACACACACACACACACACACACACTTACATGCTGAGCACTTTCTGTTGACAATGATTCCAACACACTCTCACTCTCACACACAAACACATACACACACAAACACACACTCACACACACACACTCACATGCTGAGCACTTTCTGTTGACGATGATTCCAACACACTCTCACTCTCACACACAAACACACACACACACAAACTCACACACACACACACACTCACATGCTGAGCACTTTCTGTTGACGATGATTCCAACACACTCTTTCACTCACACACACACACACACACACACACACTCACATTCACATTCTGAGCGCTTTCTGTTGACAATGATTCCAACACACTCTCACTCTCACACACAAACACACACACACACACAAACTCACACACACACACACACACACACACACACACACACTCACACACACTCACATGCTGAGCGCTTTCTGTTGACAATGATTCCAACACACTCTCACTCTCACACACAAACACACACACACACACAAACTCACACACACACACACACACACACACACACACACACACTCACACACACTCACATGCTGAGCGCTTTCTGTTGACAATGATTCCAACACACTCTCACTCTCACACACAAACACATACACACACTCACACACACACACACACACACACACACACACACTTACATGCTGAGCGCTTTCTGTTGACAATGTTTTCAACACACTCTCACACACACACTCACACACACTCACATGCTGAGCGCTTTCTGTTGACAATGATTCCAACACACTCTCACTCTCACACACAAACACATACACACACAAACACACACTCACACACACACACACACACACACACACACTCACATGCTGAGCACTTTCTGTTGACGATTCCAACACACTCTCACTCTCACACACACACACACTCACACACACACACACACACACTCACACACACACACACACACACTCACACACACACTCACACACACACACACACTCACATGCTGAGCACTTTCTGTTGATGATTCCAACACACTCTCACACACACAAACACACACTCACACACACACACACACACACACACTCACATGCTGAGCACTTTCTGTTGACGATGATTCCAACACACTCTCACTCTCACACACACACACACTCACACACACACACACACACACTCACACACACACACACACACACTCACATGCTGAGCACTTTCTGTTGATGATTCCAACACACTCTCACACACACAAACACACACTCACACACACACACACACACACACACTCACATGCTGAGCACTTTCTGTTGACGATGATTCCAACACACTCTCACTCTCACACAAACACACACTCACACACACACACTCCCTCCACCTGAGAGTGTTTTCCTCATCAAGAAGAGCCTTTTCCCGCCATTTATCACATTACAAACGCAGCCGCATGCGCTGTATACGGGATCCGCTAACAAACACAAACCGCGTCTGCTACGTCATCATCATGTCTCGCGCGCATCTCGACACACCAAAAATTCGAATGCACGATTTTTTAGTTGTTTTATTCGCCGATTATTCGAAATTCGAGTTGTTATTTGAGCCCTAGTGCTGTTGTCGGAAGCGTTTCCCTAAACCCCATTGAATCCCGTGGTTGTGATTCTGTTTCAGGGAAGTGGCGTTAAGGAACAGCCCGAGTCACTTCCTGTCGCAGCTCAAAGTCTCGTCTACTTCCTGTGACATCATCGTCGCTGTGGCGCAGAACGACTCGCCCGAGTTTCGGAAGCAATCAGAGGAATATTTCAAAGTAACAACATTTGCTTCCCCACATTATTATTCAATGAGCTCACTGTTTCTGCCTTAAATTATTACACTGTTTAAATTAATACATTTTTCGCTAACTGTGATTTTGTATATGTACATTTCTGAAATACATAACTCAGACAGTCTCCTCTGAAAACAGATCTCTGTAAACTGTAATGTGGACTCGTGCACTTTCTGTAAAGCTGCTTTGTAATGATGTGTGTTGTGGAAATGTGAATTTGCAGGAGTGTGTTCTAAAGTTTGCATGTTGATGAAGTGTTCTTGGTCTCCTAGGCGCTGGAATCTGCCGGTCTCACGGTCTCTTTTGAAGACGTCCCCGACACCGATCACTTCAGCATCATAGAGCAGCTCGTTGAAGAGGACTACCGCCTCACACAGGTTTATTATCATATATTGTTGTTTTTAGCCGAATAAAAGTTACAATTACATTTGCTATTTTTATACTTAATATTTAACACTTTTATACTTAATATTTACTACTGATCGGCATTTCCTCTTATCTCCTGAAGCTCCTGCTAAAGATGATGGGGAAAAGTTGACGATTGTCCAATTACCCAGAATGCATTGCTTTGCTGTGAGTTGACCTCAACACGACCTCACTCTTTGTCCAATCAGACACCGTTTTTATCATTATCTGTTTGTGTGTAACATTTTCTGCTGCGGTCACTTGACTGGACGTCTTTAATATGATTATATTTTTAAATGTATTTTGAACCATTTAATGATTTCATTTGACATGCAAATGTGATGCAGATGATATTAGTTGTTGATCATATAAAGTCACAAATCAATATAGCAGTTATTTGGCATTAAGTGATTGCACTGGAAATGGAAAATGTGTTTATTTGGAATTAAAAGTTGTATTGTTTGAAGTATTAAGTGAATTGGTGCTGGAAAAACCGGTTTAAACCAGCCTTGCCCTGGTCAGACCAGTTTGGTTTCAGTGGTTTTTTAGGTGTTTGGTTTACTAGTCTCACCTGGCTGGTTTAAACATGTGTTATCAAGGTAACTGTATGTGAATATGGTGTTAGTGTGTGTGATTTGAGGCATTTCAGTTCAATAAAATGCTGATATGAACACTTGTTGTAGTTGTTTGTTCATGTCACAGGCCGGTCCCGCGGATAATGGAGATATTGTCCATAAAAACAACAGAGCCTCTGTATTAGAGGAGCGCGTCTCAAGAGGAATTCAAAGACAAGGCAAACTCATTGTACACTTGTAAAACTCTTAGCGTTATTTAAGGTCAGTTTTATTACATTAGATAAAAATCTAAATGCACTTCACCAAAAGAAAACTCGTAATTTTGGATGAAGGATTTGCTCATGAATATTAATCATAATAGATTGGTTGCCAATCTTCCAGACTTGTATCCCATACTGTTTAAATAATAAAGTAAAAGAGGTTACATTTAAAATTGTACATGCTATATATCCAGCTAAAAGTGTGTTAGAGAGGTTAAATTATTCATTACTCATGTCTATTATCCATCTGTTTTGTAATTGTATGTACACAAAGTGTATATGTGTAAAATTGAATTAGAAGGAAAACAAGTGTTATGATTAAATAATTTTGATATATGTATGTATTATTCCAATTAAAGTAATACTAATAATAATAATTTAACTTTTATTGTACAACTTTTTATTATTTCGGGGAAATTTCATATACACAAGAAGAAATGGTCAAAATCGTATTCATTTTCTTCAGGAGACTCCATAAGAAAGCAAAAAAGACTTGGCAAATATTTAATTAATATACACCTTTTTTTAATTAATTGATCGATTTGTACACTCTGGCATTATTCTTTTTTAACTTTTTTTTGGGGGGGGGGGGGTGTATAAATATGTAAATTCTGTATACGATACTAAAGTTCGTTGGATAGTAGAAAAAAGAAGAAAAAAAGGTTGCGTAACCTACTTAATATTTAAGTCTTCAGTGATTCTTTGATTGGCTACCAGATGTTGCGCTCATTTGCCGACGTCTGCTTTAAACCAATCAGCTAAGCGTACTGGGCGAGCGTGGCGTTACGTCATTAATATTCAAGAGATGGGCGTGGCTTCGCGGTACCGTTGTGTTGGCAACCGGCGGTTCGTTTCGGTCTGAACGGCCGAGAAAACGGTGTAGGAAACACAAGATGGAGCGGGGATGAAATAACTCTTTACCACACAAGACCAAACTGAGGAAAAACATCAGAGGAATACAGTAAGTAAATGATTTAATCGGAAATAAATATTCAGGAAATGCAGTGTTTTGTCTTTAGGCTCACGAAAGGGTTAAATTCAGTTACTCAGCAAAAAATAAAAACTGCCTTGAGTTTCTTTAGTCTAATACGCTTGTAGTTAAAATCACATTTTCCATGAAAAGTCATTATATATCATCGCTAGAGTCACTATAGAAAAAAAAGAGACGCTCGAAGTTTCGTTTATAACAGTGTAAAGTCATCTTGATGAGGTTTGAAAACAAACAAACACCGTTTTAATTCACAATTAGTAATTTTCCGCTCGGACAAACATTAAGGAAGCTCAAATCTACCAGAATGGATATCTGTGATGAGATTTAATGTACCGTGTGTTTGTGTTTATGTTTGTGAGGAAATTATGTGAATAAAGCTGCAGGAGTTTCGCGCATGCGCATATCACGACACTTCCGGGCTTTTAAAGTTTAACTCTCTCCTTCTGCAGGAGAAATATAGAGTTATTAAGTACATGATCACGCCATCAAAGATAGGCAAATTATTACAACTTTCATTTGTATTAACAAATATTGTAACATTACATCAGGAGTTTCAGACTTTACAGACTTGGAGAACATAATATATAAAAGCTTGAATCTGTTGGTAACGCGTTATAATAACTTTCACTAAGAACACGATCTAACATTACTACAATATATAATGCTCAACAGTGCATAAGTAGGAAATAAATAAAGTATTATTAACCCTTTCATGCATGAATTGACAATCTGTGTTTTTATTGCTCTTTTATTGAAAACAGTATTTGAACTTTTTCAAAGAGATTTTCAGATGTCAACTTGAGTGGACTGTATGCGTTTTTGTTTTTAACTGAAGAGATATAACACAGTAATACTGTGTGTACTTAACAAATAATAAATTATATAAAAAAATCATGTGAAAACTGAAAAATATATACAAAAATATAATACAGCTTCAATTATTGTTAATGCAATTGAGTTTGTTCCTGTTTGACCTGCAGACAGAGGAGAACTTCATTCAAGTTGAACTTTGCATGTCTTTGATATCAGAACATGAGGACATGATTCCATCAAAGGTCTTTACAGCCGGTGAAGGTGCAACTCTGTGGAAACCCAACTCCGACTATGTAGAAAACGCTCATGCTCCGTCCAGTCTACCAGAGTACGTCGATTTATCCATATTAGCTGATAATTCAGATTGTTCAAAAACGACACATTTCTACCGAAGCTCTCTGAGAAAACTTTGATCTATTGATGTTTTCAGACTGTGTAAAAACTAGCGATCAGGTGTTTTCAATCTCATCTGAAAAGAGCCGTGTTGTGGGTAACATGCATAATGTAATCAGATTACTTTTGATGTAACGAGTAAAGTAACGCATCACAAGTAACGTGCATTACGTAATCAGATTACTTTTGATGTAACATGTAACGCATCACAAGTAACGTGCATTACGTAATCAGATTACTTTTGATGAAACGAGTAAAGTAACGCATCACAAGTAACGTGCATTACGTAATCAGATTACTTTTGATGTAACAAGTAACGCATCACAAGTAACGTGCATTACGTAATCAGATTACTTTTGATGTAACAAGTAAATTAACGCATCACAAGTAACGTGCATTACGTAATCAGATTACTTTTGATGTAACAAGTAACGCATCACAAGTAACGTGCATTACGTAATCAGATTACTTTTGATGTAACAAGTAACGCATCACAAGTAACGTGCATTACGTAATCAGATTACTTTTGATGTAACGAGTAAAGTAACGCATCACAAGTAACGTGCATTACGTAATCAGATTACTTTTGATGTAACAAGTAAAGTAACGCATCACAAGTAACGTGCATTACGTAATCAGATTACTTTTGATGTAACGAGTAAAGTAACGCATCACAAGTAACGTGCATTACATAATCAGATTACTTTTGATGAAACGAGTAAAGTAACGCATCACAAGTAACGTGCATTACGTAATCAGATTACTTTTGATGTAACAAGTAACGCATCACAAGTAACGTGCATTACGTAATCAGATTACTTTTGATGTAATGAGTAAAGTAACGCATCACAAGTAACGTGCATTACATAATCAGATTACTTTTGATGTAACAAGTAAAGTAACGCATCACAAGTAACGTGCATTACGTAATCAGATTACTTTTGATGTAATGAGTAAAGTAACGCATCACAAGTAACGTGCATTACGTAATCAGATTACTTTTGATGTAACAAGTAACGCATCACAAGTAACGTGCATTACGTAATCAGATTACTTTTGATGTAACGAGTAAAGTAACGCATCACAAGTAACGTGCATTACATAATCAGATTACTTTTGATGAAACGAGTAAAGTAACGCATCACAAGTAACGTGCATTACGTAATCAGATTACTTTTGATGTAACAAGTAACGCATCACAAGTAACGTGCATTACGTAATCAGATTACTTTTGATGTAACAAGTAAAGTAACGCATCACAAGTAACGTGCATTACGTAATCAGATTACTTTTGATGTAACAAGTAAAGTTACGCATCACAAGTAACGTGCATTACGTAATCAGATTACTTTTGATGTAACAAGTAACGCATCACAAGTAACGTGCATTACGTAATCAGATTACTTTTGATGTAACAAGTAAATTAACGCATCACAAGTAACGTGCATTACGTAATCAGATTACTTTTGATGTAACAAGTAACGCATCACAAGTAACGTGCATTACGTAATCAGATTACTTTTGATGTAACAAGTAACGCATCACAAGTAACGTGCATTACGTAATCAGATTACTTTTGATGTAACGAGTAAAGTAACGCATCACAAGTAACGTGCATTACGTAATCAGATTACTTTTGATGTAACAAGTAAAGTAACGCATCACAAGTAACGTGCATTACGTAATCAGATTACTTTTGATGTAACGAGTAAAGTAACGCATCACAAGTAACGTGCATTACATAATCAGATTACTTTTGATGAAACGAGTAAAGTAACGCATCACAAGTAACGTGCATTACGTAATCAGATTACTTTTGATGTAACAAGTAACGCATCACAAGTAACGTGCATTACGTAATCAGATTACTTTTGATGTAATGAGTAAAGTAACGCATCACAAGTAACGTGCATTACATAATCAGATTACTTTTGATGTAACAAGTAAAGTAACGCATCACAAGTAACGTGCATTACGTAATCAGATTACTTTTGATGTAATGAGTAAAGTAACGCATCACAAGTAACGTGCATTACGTAATCAGATTACTTTTGATGTAACAAGTAACGCATCACAAGTAACGTGCATTACGTAATCAGATTACTTTTGATGTAACGAGTAAAGTAACGCATCACAAGTAACGTGCATTACATAATCAGATTACTTTTGATGAAACGAGTAAAGTAACGCATCACAAGTAACGTGCATTACGTAATCAGATTACTTTTGATGTAACAAGTAACGCATCACAAGTAACGTGCATTACGTAATCAGATTACTTTTGATGTAACAAGTAAAGTAACGCATCACAAGTAACGTGCATTACGTAATCAGATTACTTTTGATGTAACAAGTAAAGTTACGCATCACAAGTAACGTGCATTACGTAATCAGATTACTTTTGATGTAACAAGTAACGCATCACAAGTAACGTGCATTACGTAATCAGATTACTTTTGATGTAACAAGTAAAGTAACGCATCACAAGTAACGTGCATTACGTAATCAGATTACTTTTGATGAAACGAGTAAAGTAACGCATCACAAGTAACGTGCATTACGGAATCAGATTACTTTTGATGTAACAAGTAAAGTAACGCATCACAAGTAACGTGCATTACGTAATCAGATTACTTTTGATGAAACGAGTAAAGTAACGCATCACAAGTAACGTGCATTACGTAATCAGATTACTTTTGATGTAACAAGTAAAGTAACGCATCACAAGTAACGTGCATTACGTAATCAGATTACTTTTGATGTAACAAGTAACGCATCACAAGTAACGTGCATTACGTAATCAGATTACTTTTGATGTAACAAGTAAAGTAACGCATCACAAGTAACGTGCATTACGTAATCAGATTACTTTTGATGAAACGAGTAAAGTAACGCATCACAAGTAACGTGCATTACGTAATCAGATTACTTTTGATGTAACAAGTAAAGTAACGCATCACAAGTAACGTGCATTACGTAATCAGATTACTTTTGATGTAACAAGTAAAGTAACGCATCACAAGTAACGTGCATTACGTAATCAGATTACTTTTGATGAAACGAGTAAAGTAACGCATCACAAGTAACGTGCATTACGTAATCAGATTACTTTTGATGTAACAAGTAAAGTAACGCATCACAAGTAACGTGCATTACGTAATCAGATTACTTTTGATGAAACGAGTAAAGTAACGCATCACAAGTAACGTGCATTACGTAATCAGATTACTTTTGATGTAACAAGTAAAGTAACGCATCACAAGTAACGTGCATTACGTAATCAGATTACTTTTGATGTAACAAGTAAAGTAACACATCACAAGCAACGTGCATTACGTAATCAGATTACTTTTGATGTAACAAGTAACGCATCACAAGTAACGTGCATTACGTAATCAGATTACTCACACACATTTTACACACACACATATATATATATATTATAGTGTGTAGTGTATGTCATAAAACAAAGTGTTACCTGAATTTTATAAACTAAGATGTTATTATTACTATAGTTTTATGGTTAAACTCTGATTTGATTGGTTCTGTGAGTGATCCGATACAGAGAGCACTTCGTTTAATCTGATTTTCAATAATTTACTAAACAAATCAGCATTATCTCACTTGACCTCAGATGATCTACACACCGTTAGTGAGATCGCAAAAACAGTGTGTGTACAAATCATTATTAGACCGAGTCTTTAATCCGCGGGGCGTTCCTGAGAACACATGAACTCAATAAATAAATCAGGTTTCACATTTCTGAAGGCATTACAGGTTTAGAGAACAGCAGTGGTCTTGATGTAAGAGTGAGGTGTTGTCTAGGGTTTATACCTGTAACCTCTGGCACAGAAGAGCAGCTCCGCATCGGTGTGGTGTGAAGGTTAATGTGTGTTTCAGTAGGTAAGGGTTCAGTGTTTGCCTCGTCACTGTTGCTCGGCTCAATGATCTCAGATGAGCGCTGGGAGACACTGATAATAAAGACACAAGAGACGGACAGACACAGACATGAGAGGCAGAAAGAGAGGTAGAGAATCATCCAATCCTCTTCAGTAGTGCTTTATTTATTTATTACTATTTACAATTACTATATTGGTTGTTTTTGGAGACGAAGAGTTGAATATCTGTTGTAGGATTTGGACATTAAAACTGCTTCTAATGTGATTTATTTACTAAGAAAGTTGAATAATTTTATATTTAACATACAGTTGCTCAGAAAAGGTGATTTATTTATTAAGAAATATTTTTTTGTGGGGAAATGATTGAGTCATTTTATATTTTACATACAGCTGGGTTCAAAAATCTGCCAGTGATAATACTTGTTTTGCATTTTTTTTTTCTTATAGATAATGATTTGCATAAATGTGTGAGAGAAGTAAATATGAATTTGATTTGGATTGCTCAGTTTTTTGCACCAGTTAATCTCCCCTGTCACAGGTGAAGTCCCGGTTGTCAGGCCAGTGATCGCATGAGGAGTGTGTGGTTGTGTGAGAGGTTGGCGTTTCTGTGTTACAGGTGAAGCTTGTTTCTGACGCAGAGGGTCATGAGGGTCAATAACTCAACGGAGTGTGTAGTAATGACTCGGACAGGTGGTTAAACAGCGTGTTTAGTGCTGAACTCCCTCGTGTCATCATTACAGTGATGTTTGCTGTTGTTTCAGCGCTCAGTGTTCATGGGAAAACATGCAAAAAGGTCATCTTATTATTTAATGAGCTCAGGCATGATGTTGCAGGCCACATTGTGTGTGTGTGTGTGTGTGTGTGTGTGTGTGTGTGTGTGCACCTGATTTCCATCATTTTATGGACGTGCATGTTTTCTCTGATTGTTTGAGATTTAATTTGATATACCTCTTTGTATTTCATGCATTGAGGCGGTCAAACATATTCGGTTTGGTATGATCCGCATTCCCGTTCCTTAAGGATCTGATTTGGGAAAGTCACAGCCGGAGCTCAGACGAATATACACTCAGCATCCGAATGAGGACTTGCTGTTTGTTAGGAGGCGACTGTTGTAAATATTATGTTTGAATATGCAAATGAGGCGAGATCTTATTAAATATGCACTAATTTGCATGCATTTCCAGCATGTAAATATGCACATTGGATAAAGCCAGATTCATAATTCTGGTTTGATTTTGTTGACATATTAAAGGTTTTTCCAGAGGAGATTTGGGGATTTCTGTTTCCATAAATCAGAAAAATTAATTTTCACCATGTTTTTAGGAATATAAATCAGGCGAATGATACTGTATATGAACAACCCTTCAGATTATAGATATGAATAAAGCTGTAAAGTTTGGTGTGTGTGAATCTGCGGAAGTGGAGATCTCTGACTCAAACTCACCGACTTTAAAGATCGACAGACGCAGAGAGATCAAGAGTGCAATAGAATAAACACTTTGGGATGTTTTCTGCGTTATAAAAGCGAAATGGACCGAAACTGATAAGCGGTTTTTGTCTTGCATGAAATCTGGGATTTACAAACTCAAACTTTTCGATGTGAAATGACCGTTGTTCCTCTTCTCCGTGTCAGCAGGGAGCCGTGACCCGATGCGGGTTCCCGTTCCCGGTGACTCCATGTTCTCCTCCAGCTCCGTCTCCGACCCCCGGTTCCGGTTCCGATGGCGAGCCATCACCGTAGCGACTCTGCTAGCGGCCAGCGTTCTCCTGTACCGGCACCAGAACTCATCCGGCTCCTCCGAGACCCGGTCCGAGAGCCAGCGCCCGTGGCGTTCCAGCCGGCACGTGTCCGGTGTGATGGAGACCCAATCGCGTTACAACGACACGTATCCGCTCAGTCCTCCAGAACACACGGCTAGCGGGATCCGGTACCGGATCGGAGTGATCGCGGACCTGGACACGGACTCGCGCAGCCAGAAGGACAACACGTGGTTCAGTCTCCTGAAGCGAGGACATGTACTGGTGTCCGAGAGCGGGGACAGTGTGTCGGTGGACTGGGACTCGGACTCGCTGGTTCTGGACTCTCATCTGTCGGAGAAGGGCCGGGGAATGGAGCTGTCCGAGCTGGTGGCGTTTAACGGGCACCTGTACAGCGTGGATGACCGGACCGGTGTCGTGTACCGGATCGAGGGAAACCGAGCCGTGCCGTGGGTCATCCTGACCGATGGAGACGGGAGTGTTTCGAAAGGTAAGAGTGTTTCTGTTACACGACCTGTCAAACGGTTTGGATCGGATCTGTGTTCATGTGATTAAAACAGTGTAATATTACTCCAGTGTAAATCAGCTGTTCTCTATGTGAATATATAGTAGAGTGTAATTTATTCAAGAGCTGAAAAAAAAATGCAAATAACTGTTTTCAACACTGATAATTATCATAAATGTTTCTTGAGCATCCTCATATTAGAGTGATTTCTGAAGGATCATGTGACACTGAAGACTGGAGTAATGATGCTGAAAATACAGCTTTGA
>JARWKJ010000022.1:1002951-1050451 GCA_029959095.1 Rhinichthys osculus | reverse complement strand
TTCACTATTAGGTTACTCTCTCTCTCTCTCTCTCTCTCTCTCTCTCTCTCTCTCTCTCTCTCTCTCTCTCTCTCTCTCTCATACACTCTCACTCTCTCTCTCTCACACACACACACACACACACACACACACACCTCTCTCTCCTTTAGTCTCTCTCAACCTCTCTCTCTCTCTCTCTCTCTCTTTCTCACACACACTTCTCTCCCTCTCTCTCTCTCTCTCTCTCTCTCTCTCTCTCTCTCATACACTCTCACTCTCTCTCTCTCACACACACACACACACACACACACACACCTCTCTCTCCTTTAGTCTCTCTCAACCTCTCTCTCTCTCTCTCTCTCTCTTTCTCACACACACTTCTCTCCCTCTCTCTCTCACAAACACACACTCTCTCTCTCTCTCTCCCCCTCTCTCTCTCTCACACACACACACACTCTCTCTCTCCCTACCTCCCTCTCTCTCTCTCTCACACACACACACACACACACACACACACACACCTCTCTCTCCCTCTCTCACCCTCTCTCTCTCACACACACACACACACCCTCTCTCTCTCTCTCTCTCTCACACACACACACACACACACACACACACATCTCTCTCTCTCTCTCTGGTTAATTCATTTGAATTCATTACAAATATATATAACAGCGCTACTTTATTTCACTTCAGAATTCTAGATCTGATCTGTAGATGAAAAATAATTATTTCCGGATTATATTTCCGGTCCGTCAGAATTTGCACATCAAAACATTCATGAGTTACGCCAGCTGTTCTCTCGTCCATGCTGGCAAATAATCATGACCACCCGACACATGAATTATGTAAATAATCATTTTAATAGCAGGCCATTCAAAACCAGGGCCCAAAAATCATATCATCGATCAGTGTAAACGCAGATATGGGATACCGGTCCCGACTAAAGTGAATGTGAACAGACGGGACCGAAATCAGACGTGGTGTAAAGATGGGATGTGTGCTTTAAGACTCGCAGTGTGAACGCAGTGATCTTCAACACACACTCACGGGACTAACATGTTTATAGCCAGAACACACTGTGCGCTCTCAGTACAGAAGCTCAGGGGACTGAAGGGAAACATGCAATATAGAGGACATCTCTAAACACACTCAAGAAATGTGTGCATTCAAAATATTCTAATGAGAATAATTCCAATAATTGTCTTAAAAATGCCTTTTTTTAACTACACAACCTCAAGCTATTTTATTGGTAACATTTTACAATAAGGTCTCATTTGTTAACATTACTTAATGCATTAGCTATATATGCAATATGTATTATTTATTAATGTTTATGGTTAGTAAAATATAATTGTTTATGTTAGTGCATTAATACAACTTTTGAAAGCTTATTGTGAAGTGTTAGTGTTTTATTTGTTGCTTTTTTATTTTGAGTGTAAGAACTACACTGGACATGTTTATATGATACGTCTTTGATTTATGGCATTAATTAAAAGATAATGGTGAGACATACATATTAAAATGAATATGCAAATAAAGATTTATTTTTAATTTGAGACCGTTTGATTTCTTCCTGCAGTACAGAACTGATCATAATTTATTACTCATGTTAATGACTTTTATACAGATTTTCAAAACAAGCAAGCAAACAAACACTCATAATAACTCCTAAATGAACGTCCAGATGTTGCATCAGAGTTTAGTTCCCATCATGACCAGGTTTGGTGGAAGGCCTTCGACTTTCAGCACCTGGAACACGTTCAGCGTCTTCAGGAAGTCAAACATTCGTCTGTCGTTGGATCTGAACTCGCTGAAAACACCTTTAGAGCCTGAGAAAACACAAACACACTTTATACTCTGATAACACACACACAGAGTATTCACACTATTTACACTGTTTGCAGTTAAACATTCCTCGCGCTGTTCAGCCATTGGTCGAGTGTGGTTGATCATGATGTCACTTGTCTCGCTGTAGTGAGTGTGTGATGTTGCTGTTTGAGCGTAAACAACATCTGCACAGTTACGACTCAAAGCTCAGAGCAAAGGGAGAGATTCGCTTTTACAGAAATCACTTTTTAAGGACTACAACAAACGGCTGGCAGGAACTACAATGAGCTTCTTCACCGGTTAGTGACATCACAAACACTAACATTTACATAAGCCCCGCCCCCGGAACACGCTTTATAGATGATCATGACAGAATATGCTAATCAATGACTAGAAGATCGTTAACTCCACATCAGCTGCATAAACTCATCAACTAACCGTTCAGAAATGTCCTGTTGCTTCTACATGTCGTCACTTCTAGAGTCTCTCATCTTTGACTCCGCTTTCAACATAAAAGGCTAAACGTTTTTGAAATGTTCAGTGTGTGTGTGAGGTAATCGGAGCTGCTAACACACACACACACTCGCACACCAGGTCTTGAAGCTCCGCCCCCTGTGCCGGGAGCAGCAGCTCATTTGCATTTAAAGGGACACACACAAAACGGCGTGTTTTTGCTCACCCTCAAAAAGTGACAATTTTAACATCTATATATAAATATCTGTGGGGTATTTGAGCTGAAACTTCACACACACACTCTGGGGACATCAGAGATATTTCACATCTTGTGAAAAGGGCATTATGGGACCGCTTTAAACTCACCACTGTCTCTCAGCGCTGACAGCACCTGTAGAATCAGACGCTTCGCTGCGGTGTGATCGGGAACTTTCGAGTGGACCTGAAGAGACATGACTGATGGGTAATCCTGCAGCATCGTCTCTGGATACTGGAGACATGAAAAACAGAGTTCAAGACATTAAACTGCATCTATTGTGCTCTTCCTCATCCTCATCTTCATCTGTGTTTAGTGTGTGATGTTGCTGTGTGATCATGAGAAGCTCCAGTTCTCCTCTATATCAGAGTCAGTGTTTCTGAACTCCTGAAACGCCTCCATTGTAGTCTCGAGTTTCGAACACATCACAATATTCCTCATTATAATAATTCATACGCAGAATAAAAGGGCGGGGCCTGGTTGAGTTAGTTAGTAGTGTGTTAAACTGGCGGTTATGGAAAGGGGCGGGACATTTCCCAAACACACTCGAAGCGCTCGACCAATCACAACACACTGCTCCAGCCGACCAATCAGAGCACAGTGTGCTTTTCAGGAGGAGGGGCTTCATAGAGACAGGAAGTGAACAGAGCGTTACTGACAGACTGGGAATAGAGGAGCCGCAACAATGGAGAA
The DNA here is from genome assembly GCA_029959095.1 of Rhinichthys osculus. NCBI lineage: Eukaryota > Metazoa > Chordata > Actinopteri > Cypriniformes > Leuciscidae > Rhinichthys > Rhinichthys osculus. Next base: position 1,047,240 of record JARWKJ010000022.1, on the reverse strand, counting down.
TATGAGGAGAATAATCAACATTCAAGTTCTAGAAGAGCCTGAAAACAACATCAAGACTGTAAAAGGAAACATTATAATCAATCTAGATGTCATTTCCATACCTGAGCTTTAGTCATGGCCGTCTTTGCGTCACTGAGGGCGAACACGTAACCACAAACCCCAGAAGCATCATCTAGTATCAGACTGCAGTTCTGTGTCGGCGTGACGTGACCCTCCACCAGCCTGACGGAGACACACCGCTTTCATTACGCGATCAGTGACCAAGCGACAAAAAATTCTGTATTATGAATTTTTAAGGCCAGACGAGTTATTTGGTGAGGTAAATAGTTGTAAAGAAAGACACGCCTGCGCACATATATATTCAAACCTCATATCTATAGACTAAACATCACGTGTTTCGCTCACAGGTTTACTTTTTTGAAGTTTAACTTTTTTTTATTGTTTTTTTACGCTTGCACCTTGGATCCTGTTTCAGGGTGTGTGTCCTCGAGCTCCATACACTGTTGTGCAAATGAACGGCCAGAACACATTCTGTTTCCTGTGAGAGCTGTGTCGTGTAAGTTAATAACTAATGATCTTTACAACGGAAGTGAATCAATCAGAACTAACTTTATCTGGACTATAACTTTATTCTAGAGCTGCTGTAAAGCCTAAACACTCTCTGTTACTGTAATCAGTGGCGTAGCAAGCTTTTCAAAAGTGTGGGGGATGGATGTGGTCGGGGCTGTAAAACTATGGTGTGTTGACTTCTGTCCCTGTAGGCCCGGGGTTCGGGGGTATGCTCCCCTGAAAGAAAAATAAGTAAATTTTAAGGTTAAATGCATCAATCTGGTGCACTTTGAGAGCTTGAAAATTAAGAGCTTCAACCGGCTTCGACCCATGAACTGTGCACACTGAACAAAGAAAAAGCATTGACTTGTACCTAAAGAGGGCTCAAACATCTTTTTAGTTATGATATAGAGTCTCAGTCTACATTACATTATCACTGGTGTTTTAGAATGCCAAACATTTATTATAATAATATAATAATGATTTATATAATTATTCCTATGATGGAAAATCCATATAGCCTACAAATGTATGCTACAGTATAAATTAAAATGAATATTTCAAAAGTATAGAATAGGAAAATTACAATACTTTTGTCCTAATTTATTACTTGCAAGAAATAAACACTTGAGCTTTTATTTTGGAGAAAACACCAGGGGCCTGTACCATGAAGGTAGCTGAACAAACTCGGAGTTACAGGATTAGTTTTGAGTTGACAAAACCAAACCGATGCAATCAGGCTTTATTGGTACCATGACGCAGCTCATCAACTTTCTCTGTCAACTCAGGCTTTGATCTTAAGCTATGATTACTCCACGAGCGCGTGCACATACCAAAGTGACGTTGGCACCGAACAACCAATCGCGTTCGATATGGATAGAGCGAGAGCGATATATTTTTTTCCGCGGAGGAGCAAGAGATAATCATTCAGAATTACGATGAATTTAAATATGTATTACAAGCTCGAAACAATACGGTCTCTGCTGCCAAAGCAAGAGAAGACTGTTGGAGAAAGATTGCTGATTGCGTTAATGTGTGCTAAATAAATACGTTCTATATTCATGTAAAATGATGTATAGGCTATTAATCATACAGACATATAATTACAGTAATACGTATTAGAAATGCAAATTTTTGTACCCTAAACTTCTACATTTAAGTCTAATGTATGTAAAGACTGTTTATTTAAATGTATGTGTGTGTGTGTGTGTGTGTGTGTGTGTGTGAAATATAGCCTATATTTTTATAATATATAAAACAAATTGCATATAGGGCCTACTAATAAAGATTAATATTCATTGATTTTTAGATGCAACTCCAAACGTTCTTGGCAGCTGATAAAGACAAAATATAAAAATATAATTCAAAGTAGCCTAGTAAGTATTTACACACAACCTTTTATTATTTTATTATTAACACTTGTTTGAGGCAAACCGAAAAAAGAGTGAAATTCAGAAAACCAGTGGAGGGCCACTCCTCCAGAATACACTGAGTTGGCTCTGATAGGAATAAGGGACGGCCGATTATGGATGGGATTACAGGTGCTGTACAATCTGACCCTGGTGCCGGCTCCTCGAAGCAAGTAACACTGGGTATGTGTGCGATACATTACTATTTTAAGTTTTAAATATGGCTGACTGTATGTTCTGCAGTAGAGGGAAATGCAGTGTCCCTGTTGAAGCCAGCACACACACACAGTCTCCCACACAGAGGTCAGTATGCAGCAGACAGAACACCAGAAACATTTTGGCATACTTTTATTTATCAGGGAGGAGGAAATGATGAAGACACTCTGTCTGTGTTCTGGGACAGTTGCTGAGGTGAATGCACTGGGCTTTTTATTAAGGCAAACATTTGAATGTGTGGCATAAAACAGGGACTGGCCCAAGTTACACATCTCTTTTATTGTAGGATTTTTCACAACCTGTCCCAGAAACTGAAGCCTCTACAGGCTTCAATAGAAATGTGAACAAGGTAAGGATTTAAAACCCTTGACATATATTACAGGTGTTTGTCAAGGAACTTTTTGTAAGTTGATTAGCATCCCAAAAACTTGTAATGATCATGTTTGTGGTGGAATTATTTTTCAGGTGGAAACAGACTCAGTCAGGGCCCTTTACAAAAGGAGCCTATGGGGCTAGATTGCACACTAAAGGAGCCTTTAGAGCTAGACTGCACACTAAAGGAGCCTATAGGACTGCACACTAAAGGAGCCTATGGAGCTAGACTTGCACACTAAAGGAGCCTATAGAGTTAGACTGCACACTAAAGGAGCCTATAGGACTGCACACTAAAGGAGCCTATAGAGCTAGACTGCACACTAAAGGAGCCTATAGAGCTAGACTGCACACTAAAGGAGCCTATAGAGCTAGACTGCACACTAAAGGAGCCTATAGAGCTAGACTGCACACTAAAGGAGCCTATAGAGCTAGACTGCACACTAAAGGAGCCTATAGAGCTAGACTGCACACTAAAGGAGCCTATAGAGCTAGACTGCACACTAAAGGAGCCTATAGAGCTAGACTGCACACTAAAGGAGCCTATGGAGCTAGACTTGCACACTAAAGGAGCCTGACTGAGCTGAGGAGGCTCCACATTTAAAAAATAAATGCAACAGCTGGATTAAACTGATCTCAGTATGTGAACTTATTTAACCAAGTAACACTTTAGCATGAATATATTTATTAATGCAACTTTCTATTGCTCTCTTCCCCCCCATCCCACAAAACCAATAAAACAGTTTGAGACCTGTCTGCAGTTTCAATGTGCTTTTATTAAGTGTAATATTGTATGGTGATTGCAACTACATTTGCACCAGCTGGGTGGTCGAGTGTGTTCGGGTCAGTTTCATCGGGGAGAAGCTTTCTGTGGTGTTCTGGCTCCTTTCTATGGTGGCTATATTGTGCAGAATGGCACATGCAGACACTATCTGTGATGCCCACTCTGGTGACTCTTAAACTCCAAAGACAGTTGAAATGTGCCTTTAGGATGCCAAAGATCATCTCTAACTTTTACTATGGTTTTACTGACACATGAGGGTCATGATAGGGGATTATTGTGTAGGTTTTGCTGTCCCAATTCAAAATTAACAGTGTTTTGTACTGTACCAAATTTAACTAGCTTTCCTCAAAGCGCTGACACAACATACTCACGGAAAGTAGATTGTTATCTGTTCATTTTACTATTAATTTAAAGATTCATCTCACAGAAAATAATAATTTCACATGTTCACATAATCTCTACCTGAACATTAAGGCTGTGAAAGGACTTTCTATTAACATAATCTGCCTCATGTTCTCCTAGAGAAGTGGAGATTGCAACATGTGTGCAGGCTATTGCTCCAATGACTCTATGTCTATAGGGAATCCTATCATAAGATTAACCGAATAAAAAAAAAAAAAAGATTTAAAATAATGCTTAACATGTGTATTGTATAGTACATTTGTGAAATTTGCTTTTTGAAAGAAAAAAAACGTGATGTCACCCTATCAATATATCTTACCGGCAATTTTATAAAAACCCTCTCTTATGGACATGGTCAATAAATGTCTGGGGAACACTATTAAACTATTAATGTACTCCTACAGAGCGAGGACCACCTTGCGAATGGTTCGACAAACCGTGTTTTCCCCTAGATTCTGTGCATCACCGATCGTGCAAGTAAGGCTACCACTTGCAAAAAAAAAATAAAAAAACGCAACGCAATACCATTTATGGTAGCCTACAGTAAGTACATGAATTCGACGTGTTAAATTATTTATGTGCGGCTCAAGAAGTTTGCAAAGATAAGATAGGCCATTTCTTCCGCGAAAATCTGTATCTTTCATACAAGTAACTATCAGGAAAGGCAAGGGGATTTTGTCCGGCTAAAAACTCATTCTCTTCGATGTGCTCGTCTAACAATTTGCGCTGAGATGTCCACGGGATTTGAAAGAAAATGTAAAGCCATTGCAACAAACACTGGGAATTAGTTACGTCACCTATATGTTTCTTTGCTCACAGCTGATTGGTCAAACTTCAGTCTGAGATCTCGAATCCAGAACTTAACCTGCCCCGGACCAGGTTAGCCGTGCAGCGTAAGATACCATGGCAACGAACACCGATTAAAGCCGAGCTACTTTCATAGTACCTAAAACCCAGGGTTGGCAGAAATTAAGCTGAAACATAGCTGGCTAGCCACCTAAACCGGCTTCATGGTATAGGCCCCAGATCACCATGCTGATCGCGTGAGCAAAGTGCGCACTTTTCTTTAAATCACGCAGCACAAACAGAATGCCTACTTAAAGTCTTGTGCTGTTTAGTCTAAAAAACGAAATATAATACCGAAAACACTCGACATGACAACAAAACATAAACATAACATATTACCAAACACATATTAAGCTTATTTAAAAACCTCGAAAGCATAAACACTCATTCAAAGTACCTTTAAAAGGGAGATGTAAATAAACATACCCATAAGTTCCCGCCTCCTCAGCACGAGCTGACTGTTAAACCTCTAACACACCAAGAGAGGCGGGACTTAAGGCAGAACAGCCAATCATCAGCCGGTCACACTCAAAGCCGGTGTCATGTTCGAGAGGGAGGGGGAGAGGAGGAGCCGCTGCGAGTGCACACACAGAGCGGCCAGAGAAACGGAGGAGCGACTATAGTGAGGCGTTTGTGCAAAACTGCGGAAAAACTGCAGAAAAACTGCGGGTGTTGAACCCTCTCACCGGGAAAAGTGTGGGTGTTAAAACACCCACATCCCCCACGGGTGCGACGCCCCTGACTGTAATCTCCTGTTATCACTGTAAAGCTGCTGTGAAACTCTATATAGTTACAGCGCTGTATAAATGAAGGAGACTTGACTAATCGAACTGGCATATTCTCACCGGTCGCCGACCAGCTCGATCTTCTGCTGCGTCTCCGTCTGCATCTCTTTAAAGATCTTCATCACCTCCGGCTGAAGACACAGATGTTGTGAAGAATGTTGATTTCCATTGACGTACATTACCAGTCAAAAGTTTGGAATAATTATGATTTTTAATGTTTTGAAAGAGTCTCTTCTGCTGACCAAGGCTGCATTTATTTGATCAAAAATACAGTAAAAAGAGCGAAATATTATTATAATGTAAAATGAGGTGAATGTGAATATATAGTAAAGTGTAATTTATTACTGTGATCAAAGCTGAAAAGCACAAAAATCTGAAGCAGCACACCTGTTTTCAACACTGATGATAATCATAAAATGCTTGTTGAGCATCAGATCCTCATATTAGAGTGATTTCTGAAGGATCATGTGACACTGAAGACTGGAGTAATGATGCTGAAAATACAGCTTTGAACACAGGAATAAATTACACTTTACTGTATATTCACATAGAAAACAGCTATTTTGTATTACAATAATATTTAATAATTTTTCTGTATTTTTGATCAAATAAATGCAGCCTTGAGCAGAAGAGACTCTTACAAAAACCTTAAAAATCTTAATTATAAATAAACTGTTTTGTTAACATCATTTTTCAAACAAAAGTCATACAGGTTTGGAATGACATGCAGGTCAGTAAATGAAATGTGTACTGTCCCTTTAAGAGCGTGTCACCTGATCTTTAGGAGCGGAGGGCCGAATGGTGTAAACGCGTGTGGCGGGAGGACTGCGAAACAGATCCCGGTTCCCATGTGACGGCAGCATCCGCTAAACATCACGAGGAACACAAACATCATCAGGACCCGGAGGTGCAGTCACAGGTCAAAGGTCAAAGGTCAGTGTCATACAGAAGCGTACCTGAAATTCTCCAGATAAAGCTCCTCTGAAACCCCACGGCTCCGGATCGTCACTCAAAGCCAGTGCAGGATGAGGCGTTCGGCCTCCTGCAGCAAAACAGCAGCAGACGCTTCGTTACAGCTCATTCAGGACCCGTGTGGGGGAAAGGTACTTTTAAAAGCAATGCCTTACAATATTGCGTAACTCCCAAAAAAGTAACTACTTGCGTTACTTAGTTACTTTTTATGAAAAGCAATGCGTTACAATATTGCGTTACTCCCAAAAAAGTAACTACTTGAGTTACTTAGTTACTTTTTATGAAAAGCAATGCGTTACAATATTGTTACTCCCCAAAAAAGTTACTACTCGAGTTACTTAGTTACTTTTTATGAAAAGTAATGCGTTACAATATTGTTTTACTCCCCCCAAAAAGTAACTACTTAAGTTACTTAGTTACTTTTTATGAAAAGCAATGCGTTACAATATTGTGTTACTCCCCCAAAAAAGTAACTATTTGCGTTACTTAGTTACTTTTTATGAAAATTAATGCGTTACAATATTGCGTTACTCCCAAAAAAAGTAACCACTTGCGTTACTTAGTTACTTTTTATGAAAAGCAATGCGTTACAATATTGTGTTACTCCCCCAAAAAAGTAACTACTTGAGTTACTAGTTACTTTTTATGAAAAGCAATGCGTTACAATATTGCGTTACTCCCAAAAAAAGTAACCACTTGCGTTACTTAGTTACTTTTTATGAAAAGCAATGCGTTACAATATTGTGTTACTCCCCCCAAAAAGTAACTATTTGCGTTACTTAGTTACTTTTTATGAAAATTAATGCGTTACAATATTGCGTTACTCCCAAAAAAAGTAACCACTTGCGTTACTTAGTTACTTTTTATGAAAAGCAATGCGTTACAATATTGTGTTACTCCCCCAAAAAAGTAACTACTTGAGTTACTTAGTTACTTTTTATGAAAAGTAATGCGTTACAATATTGGGTTACTCCCAAAAAAAGTAACCACTTGCGTTACTTAGTTACTTTTTATGAAAAGCTATGCGTTACAATATTGTGTTACTCCCCCAAAAAAGTAACTATTTGCGTTACTTAGTTACTTTTTATGAAAAGTAATGCGTTACAATATTGCGTTACTCCCAAAAAAAGTAACCACTTGCGTTACTTAGTTACTTTTTATGAAAAGCAATGCGTTACAATATTGCATAACTCCCCAAAAAGTAACTATTTGCGTTACTTAGTTACTTTTTATGAAAAGTAATGCGTTACAATATTGCGTTACTCCCCAAAAAAGTAACCACTTGCGTTACTTAGTTACTTTTTATGAAAAGCAATGCGTTACAATATTGTGTTACTCCCCAAAAAGTAACTACTTGTGTTACTTTTTAGGAAAAGTAATTAATTACAATATTGCGTTATTACCCCCAAAAAGTTACTACTTACGTTACTTTTTATGAAAAGTCAATAACCATCATGTTTACACACACACACAACACCTCCTCACTTTATTTCTCTCAACATGAGAATGTGAAAAAGTAACTAGCATTACTCATTTGAAAATGTAACCTAGATATTTTGTTCTAAATTGAAAAAGTAATACGTTACTTTACCAGTTACTTACAAAAGTAATCTGATTACGAAGCTCAAGTTACTTGTAATGAGTTCCACACAACACTGTTCAGGACCGGCGACTGGCACCGATCACACACTCCGTCTCACGTACCCAGTGTTTTGACGTAGGCTTTGGCCATGGTGACGCCGCTCTTGATGTCACAGATGTAATTGTAAAGGTCATAGAGGATGATCCTGTTGGGCACATTGGACAGTCGGTTGAACATCTGGACTACGGCGCCGCACATGTCGTCGAACTTCTCGGCTCTCCGTCGCCATTCTTCACCCTGCAACACATTTACATTCATGCATTTGAAAGACGCTTTCATCCAAAGCAACATTTATTGCATTCTATGTGTACATTTACATAGGACCAATCAGAAAGAAGCAGGGGGCGGGACAACTGTTGCAATCTTAAATACAGAATAGTCACATTTCAAGTCACATTTATTTATATAGTGCTTTTTACAATACAATATAATACATGCTTAAAAAGGTATGTTTTATATAGCACGCCTGTAGATCATAGATGGAAAAGACCATTTACAGCCAAAACAGGCAAATTACTGTAACGAAACAAAGAAAATTTGCCTACTAATGAGATTAATTCCAATAATCGTCTTAAAAAAAGATTTTCCTTTATTTAAAACTACAAAACCTCAAAAGCTATTTTATTGGTAACATTTTACAATAAGGTCTTATTTGTTGACATTAGTTAATTAATGCATTAGCTATATTATGCAAAATATATGTATACTTTTATTAATCATTAAGGTTAGTAAAAAACTACAATTTAAACAGGCAAATTACTAAGGAAATATGTTTTATAACAGTAAATAACAGTTACAGAGGTTGAGCCAAAAGCCTAGGACTAGTTTCGCGAAAGTAGGTTTTTGAAATAATGGCGGCCGATTCCTTTTGAATTTCTCACAGGCCTCTAGGGCCGTGAGTCGAACAGGCCCAGCGAGTTTAGTTCCAATCAGCCTCCGTTAACCTTGTCTGACAGCTAATTTCATTGGCTGAAGGCAGCCATTTTTTTTATACGCAAATGTCCTCGTAGACAATCACCTTGGACAAAGAAACGGCATGCCAGTTTTCAAGTCAATCGGACTGACTGTTGTGTAGCTATAGCCAATTTTGTGTTTCTTGTTTTGTTTTATAGCGCCACCAAGTGGCCAGCCGCCGCGCCCTTTTTCACGCGGCCACAGACCGAGCCCATACATAGTTTGGTGAAATTATCTCATTCCGTTCTAGAGTTTAGTAAAAGCCGGTTTAGTAAAAGTGGCCACGCCCACTTCAAACGTTTTGGCGTCCCGTTGCGGACATGAATTGAAATTTCAACTTTAAAGAAAAATATATTATTGACAATCAGACTCCAGAGACTCTTTCTGCGCTGGTTTGGTTCCGATCGGGAGAAAAACCTAGGACTAGTGTCTTAAAATATCATGAATGTAATTCGACACCCTTGCCTCGTTTAGTATGCGCGGTTCTATGAATATGCAAATGAGCCCCGCCTCCACTCACTCACTCAGCTCAGAGATCCACTGGTTGACGATCACACGTTGATCTGATTGGTTACAAGGTCGTTTGTGACGTCAGAAACACCAGCGATTTCAAACCGTGTTTTTGAGACTGTCTTTGGTTCACTGCAGTTTTAAGCAGGAAATACTCAGCAATGCTGTTCAAACTTCAAACTTTTTGGCGTCCCGTCGCAGACATGAATTGAAATTTCAACTATTTTTTGATTATTATTGACAATCAGAGAATCTTTCAGCGCTGGTTTGGTTCCGATCGGGTGAAAAACCTAGTACTAATTCGCAAAAGTCAAAATCCAAAATACTCGAAAATTTCGCCAGGGTGACGAATCAGAGTTCGTCTTGAGCCAAGGATTCAAACGAAACACTTGAGCACGAATGGTTTAGGAGTTATGAGCTATTACGTACTTTTCACCGCTGTAGCGCCACCATCAGGCCGATTCTAACAATTGCAATAGGGTTTCAGCGCTAAACGCTCGAACCCGTAATAAATACAAGCCTGAATGTTAAAAAGAAATCTATGTTGAGACTTGGGGATCATCATCATCATCATCACACTCGGACCTTCTCGGCCTCGCGGTCGGATCGCAGCCAGTGCAGCTCCTGCAACATGACGAGGGCGGTGGGCCCGTGTTCGTACGGCAGATAGAAGAGCTCCGCTAGCAGCGTCAGGTCCGCTAGCGTCAGCGGCTCCGCCGTGTACAGCGGGTTGTCTTTGGGGCCCGGCTCGTATCCGTCCGTCTGCATCGGCTCCTCTTCGTCTCGTTTAGAGCCGCGAGCGCCAGAGCCTGAACACAATCAGTCACATGTCATCTCAAAATGAAAGAAAACGTTTATTTAGCATTAAAGTCCCCCTGTGGTCAATCATGGTATCCCTTAAAACTCACCAAAATGACAATTTAAACAGTTTTCCTCGATGTCTTAAAATATCTTGAATGTAACTCGACACCCTCGCCTCATTTAATATGCGCGGTTCTATGAATATGCAAATGAGCCCCGCCTCCACTCACAGATCCACTGGTTGACGATCACACGTTGATCTGATTGGTTACAAGTTAGCGATAGCACACATGACGTTCGAGTTGTGTTTACCGTCAGGTTGATCGGCTCGACTGAACTCCACCAGCCAGTCAGTGAGTGCGAGCTGCAAAGCATCATGGGGGTTGTAGTCCGACCCGTCGTCTCCATCTGTGGGGTGATGACATCATTACATGAGGGAAACGCTCTCTTACGTTATTACAAGTTCTTATAGACCAATCTCTTACGTGGGACAAGCATGTTAGTCGGGTGTGAAAGACTTCACCAGAGATAGTATTTTTTACAAAGATTGTGGTTTATGTTCCTTATTTATCAGTCTGTACTATAAAGAGTGATCAGATATGGCGCTGGGTACGGTAATCTTTCTGTAAAATCTAAATCAAAGACACTATATATTGTTCGATCTTGGACTGAAACACTTTATTCAGACTCTGTATGAGCAATGCACATTAAATGAGGCTGAATTGTTTAATGTATCACGAGATGCTGGCTATGGAGTCCATTACAAATTCCCCTTATCAGGGACAATAACGTATATTTCACATGAGTCATCTTTACCCATAGGAACGTCTTTCTGCGCGTAGCTGGACTTGCACCATGTGGCCAGAGTGTGAATTGCAACGAAATTGGGCTCGAATTCACAGTTGGGGTTAGTGAGGACGCCCCTGAGCTTGGGGATGAGTTCTGCGGGCCGGTTCTTGAAGGGTCCGAGGAAGAGTCTCTGCGGGTCGTAGTCGTTGGCGTGGATGTTGTCCCAGATGACCGGCGGTCTCCTCAGAACGGCCGACACCTCGTCTATAGACGCCACACTGATGTCCTGCGACACCACCTTCGGCCCTGACACACAAAACACACTTTATGCATTCATTATTATATTATATATATGCATAAAATTAACTATGCATTAAACCTTGCGATGCTTTAGACTTGTTACAGCACTTCTAATTCAGGTCTGATTGCTTCTATTGTTCTCCTTTGGATAAAAGCGTCTGCTAAATGATTAAATGTACTGTAATGCACGTCCGTGTTTGAGATTATATTTCTAACGTCAAGATCATGGGTTCGATTTCCAATCAGTGCATGAACTGATCAAATGTATAACTTGAATGCAAGTTAAATACACAGATTAAAGTGTATTTAACAACGTATCCTGAAAACGGTTTATATAAATATGAAAAATGTGAAGCAGGACAACAGGTTTCAACATTGATAAGGAACAAAATAGAAAAATATGCATGTATAAAATACTTGGTAACAATAAGCTTCATTAGTTAACATGAACTAAGAATGAACAACACTTCTACAGCATTTATTAATCTTAGTTAATATTAATTTCACATTTGCTAATACATTATTAAAATCAAAGGTTGTATTAGTTAGCATTAGTTACTGCACTGTGAACTGTTATTAACTAGTGGAGCGTCCTGTAAAGCGTTCCCCGGTGTTCTCTGAGTGAGAGTGATGATGTCACCTGTCCAGAGGACGTCGATGCCAGCGTTGAGCTTCTCTCCGACCGTGGTCAGGTACGCAGACAGCGGGACACTCGGCGAGCAGAACGCAGCGCAGTAATCTGCAATAAACCACGATAAACCAGAGTTTGCCTTCTGTATTATGATCAACACTGGGAATCATGGAATCATCTGGAAGATATGCTATAGTTCATAATATATCTGTTTTAGAGATTATAGATAGTTGTATCTGAACTGTGGAAAATGTCCATATGTTTGCAGATAGTCTATACAGGTTTGGCCTATAGCATGTGCAACAGCGTTATTTTAGTTTTATTCATATTTTGAATTAGCGTTTATTTTTATATTTTTAGTTTTCATGTCAATTTAGGTTATTTTTTTGTCAGTTGGCTATGTGCTCTTATCATTTTACTCTCTCTCTCTCTCTCTCTCTCTCTCTATATATATATATATATATATATATATATTAAGTATTGCTATTTATATTTAATTTATTTTTGTTTTAGTATTTATTTCAATTATTTGTATCATTTATTAATATTTTTGCTATTTATGTTAAATTTATTTTTGTTTTATTTTTGAATTAGTTTTAGAATTTATTTGAATTAATTTTATTAATGTTTTTAAAATTATCTTTACTTTTTAGCATTTATTAGTATATTATTATTATTTATTTATTTATTAATTAAGTTAACTTTTTTTATTTTAGTTATAATATTTATTATAATGCTTCAACTTATTATTTCAGATCTTTTGCCAATGCAACATTTCTAATTTTCATTTAGTTCAAGTTTTTCAACTAATATTTATATTTTATTCCAGCTTCATTTCAATTAATAGGAATGTTAATACTTTTAGCCTTCGTTTTAGTTAATGATAATAACCCTGATATCTGATATACTGTATTATAGGGTGTTTATTTTACTTAGGCTTATTTGATTTTTTAAATTATTATTATACGTGTATGTTTGTAATTAAGTTAATGTTTTAGTAATTTTGATTTTTTTTTTTTAATGCCTATATAGTTTTTAGAAAATGTTCTATTTTAAATTATTTAATTTTAGTTATTTTAGTACTTCAACTTAAACTCACGAAAAATGAGAAACGCTGCCTTGGTTTAAGGTTACGGTAAATAAAGCTTAAATAAAATGTAGTAAAAGTAAAGTACTAAAAGTTTTTGTTTTTATAGTGTATTTTCTGCCAGTTAGCTGCAGTTGTGTGTAGTTGTGGATGTACAGTTGTGTGTAGTTGTGGTTGTACAGTTGTGTGTAGTTGTGGATGTACAGTTGTGTGTAGTTGTGGTTGTCCAGTTGTGTGTAGTTGTGGTTGTACGTGGTTGTGTGTAGTTGTGGTTGTACAGTTGTGTGTAGTTGTGGTTGTCCAGTTGTGTGTAGTTGTGGTTGTCCAGTTGTGTGTAGTTGTGGTTGTACGTGGTTGTGTGTAGTTGTGGTTGTACAGTTGTGTGTAGTTGTGGTTGTACAGTTGTGTGTAGTTGTGGATGTACAGTTGTGTGTAGTTGTGGTTGTCCAGTTGTGTGTAGTTGTGGTTGTACGTGGTTGTGTGTAGTTGTGGTTGTACAGTTGTGTGTAGTTGTGGTTGTACAGTTGTGTGTAGTTGTGGTTGTACGTGGTTGTACAGTTGTGTGTAGTTGTGGTTGTCCAGTTGTGTGTAGTTGTGGTAGTCCAGTTGTGTGTAGTTGTGGTTGTACAGTTGTGTGTATTTGTGGTTGTCCAGTTGTGTATAGTTGTGGTTGTCCAGTTGTGTGTAGTTGTGGTTTTACAGTTGTGTGTAGTTGTGGTTGTACAGTTGTGTGAAGTTGTGGTTTTACAGTTGTGTGTAGTTGTGGTTGTCCAGTTGTGTGTAGTTGTGGTTGTACAGTTGTGTGTAGTTGTGGTTGTACAGTTGTGTGTAGTTGTGGTTGTACAGTTGTGTGTAGTTGTGGTAGTCCAGTTGTGTGTAGTTGTGGTTGTACAGTTGTGTGTAGTTGTGGTTGTCCAGTTGTGTGTAGTTGTGGTTGTCCAGTTGTGTATAGTTGTGGTTGTCCAGTTGTGTGTAGTTGTGGTTTTACAGTTGTGTCTAGTTGTGGTTGTACAGTTGTGTGAAGTTGTGGTTTTACAGTTGTGTGTAGTTGTGATTGTACAGTTGTGTGTAGTTGTGGTTGTGTAGTTGTGTGTAGTTGTGGTTGTGTAGTTGTGTGTAGTTGTGGTTGTGTAGTTGTGTATAGTTGTGGTTGTACAGTTGTGGTTGTACAGTTGTGGTTGTGTAGTTGTGGTTGTGTAGTTGAGTACCGGTGGGGCAGAAGAGGAAGGTGTGCGGCTGGTCCAGGTGCAGGAACACCTCGTTGCTCACGGACACCTGCGCCTCAGCGAACGAGCTGAACGCCTCTTTATCCGAAGAACACATTTCAGACTCGATGTCGTCGAACAGCAGCGCGAACGACCGGCAGCCGAACTCGCACACCTGACCGAGACAAACACAAGTACATTACTAACACAAATAAAATAATTGTTAATTAAAGTGCCCTGAAATTGAGATGGTCCTCACTGCAGAACATGAAATCCAGATCCAACTCCTCCCACCTTACATATACCTAATCCTACCCATCTCCGCCCCCTGATCCCTAACCCCACCCCTAATCCTACCCATCTCCGCCCCCTGATCACTAACCCCACCCCTAATCCTACCCATCTCCGCCCCCTGATCACTAACCCCACCCCTAATCCTACCCATCTCCGCCCCCTGATCACTAACCCCACCCCTAACCCTACCCATCTCCGCCCCCTGATCCCTAACCCCACCCCTAATCCTACCCATCTCCGCCCCCTGATCCCTAACCCCACCCCTAATCCTACCCATCTCCGCCCCCGATCCCTAACCCCACCCTTAATCCTACCCATCTCCGCCCCCTGATCCCTAACCCCACCCCTAACCCTACCCATCTCCGCCCCCTGATCCCTAACCCCACCCCTAACCCTACCCATCTCCGCCCCCTGATCACTAACCCCACCCCTAATCCTACCCATCTCCGCCCCCTGATCCCTAACCCCACCCCTAATCCTACCCATCTCCGCCCCCTGATCACTAACCCCACCCCTAATCCTACCCATCTCCGCCCCCTGATCACTAACCCCACCCCTAATCCTACCCATCTCCGCCCCCTGATCACTAACCCCACCCCTAACCCTACCCATCTCCGCCCCCTGATCCCTAACCCCACCCCTAATCCTACCCATCTCCGCCCCCTGATCCCTAACCCCACCCCTAATCCTACCCATCTCCGCCCCCGATCCCTAACCCCACCCTTAATCCTACCCATCTCCGCCCCCGATCCCTAACCCCACCCCTAACCCTACCCATCTCCGCCCCCTGATCCCTAACCCCACCCCTAACCCTACCCATCTCCGCCCCCTGATCCCTAACCCCACCCCTAACCCTACCCATCTCCGCCCCCGATCCCTAACCCCACCCCTAACCCTACCCATCTCCGCCCCCTGATCCCTAACCCCACCCCTAACCCTACCCATCTCCGCCCCCTGATCCCTAACCCCACCCCTAACCCTACCCATCTCCGCCCCCTGATCCCTAACCCCACCCCTAACCCTACCCATCTCCGCCCCTTAGATCTCGTGTACTGCAATGAGGTGCTACTGCTGAAATTCGATTCTGAACTGAAACGAGTCGTCAGTAATTCAGTCTCACTTTCTGCTGATCCTGTAGGTTTGTAGCTAATTAGCATAATGCCAGCCTGTGGTGTTGATTGGCTGAACAGCGTCTCTTAGCCCCGCCCTCAAACACTGTAGTGTATCTGAGACTGGGAGAGTTCGGCTCGTGTTGTTCGTGTCGAGAAGACGCTGTTTTCTGAGATTGAGACGGTGAAACCCACGCCATCGTTACTGTTCGCATCACTGTGATCAAGAGCTGAGATTCAGATATGATGATGAGCGTTCTGACCAATCACAGCAGAGCAGCTCTCAGAGAGGCGGGGCTTAGAGACTGAATCCTCGATGGAAGCGTTTCAGACACTGAGAGGCAGAGCTGAAGCTGCAGTGGAGATTATGAGGACATTACGGTGTGTTTGACCTCTGATGAACGTGAACCTGTCGAAGGAGACTTTAAATATGAACTGATGTTTGCACCTGTCTCAGTTTCCTCTTGAGCGCCGCCACTTCTTTAGGGTTTGAGAAGGTGATGTCCAGCCCGGGGGATAAAGCGTAGATGAACTCGACGTTATGCTCTTTAGCAGCAGAGATCAGCGTCATGAGTTGATCTGTAAAACACAATCAACGAGTTCATCTTCAGATACGATGTCCTGATACAGTCCCGCCCGTTTGCTTGACAGGGTTGATAACTGAAGCCGCTTTGAATGAAAGTGTAGATTCAGTGTCATCACTTTCCTGCTGTGTACTTTTTTTTCAGCATTGTGACCAATTTGTAGATTGTACACACAAAATTTATTTTTTATATTTGTTCGAATTAAAAAAAAAAAAAGTAAAAAAATTGTTCACATTTTTTTTGGATTTTTTTTTTTTTTATTATTACATTTTTTTTTTTTTTGAATTATTTTTTTGAATTGTAAATTTCCCATTCATTTCCTACGGTCGGTCATTTTTGACCGAAGACGACAAGTGTGACTACTTTTTTTGCGACCACTTATTCTGCTCAGATCATGCCCTCAATTTGTGTCTGTGTTCACATTCAAAATGCCATTAAAGTCCCCAAGTTTCACACCCTTCCGATGAAGCTGTGATTTAGAAAAAATTAAAACAGTGATTTAAACTTTAAAATGGCACTTTATGACAAAAAGGTTGCCGACCCCTGGCGTAGACGATGTAAATGCACAGAATGCACATATTTTACTCGTTGCAAAGCTTGAGTTTGGCTGTCACCTGCTTCCTCCAGGGAATACAGATCTCTCCAGTACATCCTATGCTTGTAATCATCTTTCGGAGCGTATAGATACGCGTTCAAGCCCCATTTCTGCTCCCTGGGAAGATAATAAGATATACGCACGCACACAGGTGAGATAAATGAACTGATAACACATGATGACATCTGATAACGCTGGTTTATTCACCTCCTGAAGAGCTCTTTTCTCTGGCTCATAGTCCACGGCCTCCCATAAAACCCTGCAATACACAAAGGTCACATGATCACAGACACGCCTCAATAAAACATCAATCAAAATTACAACAAGAATACTCTAAATTCTAAAGAAATGCAACAGCAATGCAGTTTTAACTAATTATATTATTATAATTATATTAAACTATAAATGTTTTTTATAATGTATTTCTTTATATGTCCTACATTGTTATTATACATTCTGTGTAGTATTAGTAGTATTCCAGTACTTTTTTTTAAACACATTTCGCTTAAAACACAAAAGCTTAAGCTTAACAAAAATGATTTATATCATCAAGTTATTAGTGGCTCACCCTCGACCACTCCACTCAGGAAAATCCTGTTTTTCTTGGACATGATTCCTGGTTTCAGCAGATCGATATAAGCTGATCAATCAGATGTGACCAGCTCTGTTTGTGCTCTGTGATGGTTCTGAACTCGCTCGACGATCTTTCTGGATCTGCTGACACACACTCAGCTGTTTGGTTTGATGTTTATGTTTATAAACTCTCCTCTTCCTTATTGTACGCGTGGTCACACGTTCGCGCATGCGCGGTTCCTCAGCTGTCAAATAAAACCCGCCCACATGTGCACAGCCCCGCCCCCCCGCTTTCTGCCCAACTCTACCAGTTTTTCAACGGCTCTAAACTCTACCGCAGTTTAAGGTATTCCACACAAATAAACGATAAATATGTTGATAAAAACTATAGGGGATCAAGATATATGAAATATTTGCTTTTAGAAATACTTGGAAATGGCAAATTGAAGTAAAAATAAAGGTGAATTTAAATCATTCACCTGCTTTAGTTTGACTGGATGTTCGTTTTCCTCAGGCGCCTCACAAACTTATACAATGAAAAACTGACCATTTGTTTAGAAAACATATGTATTCTTCTTTATTTTCATAGAATGTTCCAAACTAAACATATTTTCTTGTGAATATTGTTTTAATTGGTAATTAATTTACAGGTTTTTCCAGCACTTGACATCAATTTAGCGGGAAAACAGGACAAACGTCAGTAAGTGGATATTTTATGAATTCTGTTCTTTAGTGTTATTGTTTTCTTCAATTTGCCTAAATCTGGTAATGTTTGATGAAATCATCTGTTCAAATACTGCAGGACCTTTATCTTAATTTTTCTCTTCAAGACTTTTTGATGATTTTAATGGATGTATGAAGTCAGTTCTCCTCAAACACACGTAGAGCCCAGTATTAATAAATAAAATAATTGTAAATAATTATTAATAAAAAAGTTAAAGTGATTTCAATGCATAACTTCAAATTAAACTAGTCTTTTAAAAATTTTATTTCTATTTTTTTTAGCATGTTGAACATTTTCTAGTTTGTTTCTGTATTTTAGATTCGATATAGTTGTCATGCCTGTGGTAAAACATACTTGTACAATTACCTTAACTAGTATAATTCATTTACCCCCTTCACTGTCATCGTTTGGCGCTTTTTTTAATGCCTTTTTTTCTATCACATATTTTAGTAATCATCATAATTATCATTCGAAAGCTTAAAAAAAAAAATAAAGTTTTGAAATCGGACATTGCTTTAAATCTTTTATCAGGCTGAATTTTGTTCAAATTTTGACAAAAACACATCATCGGAAAGGTCTGAGACTCAAGGTTCCATATTTGATGACTGTTCTGTCATAGAAGGGATATTGTGACAGAAATGTATTAATTCGTCAGAGGAGAACGCATAAAAAAATGAACCCAGTGGCTATTTTTGGTATAGCACCTAAAAAAAACCTCACAGGAATCTCCAATTTTGATATCAATTTCAAATTTGGAACACAACTTGTTTAGACATATGGCTTTGATTTTATATAAGTTTTAGAGTAAAAATTATTTTATAAAATACATATTTTGTGTTAAAATAAAAAATGTTTAGTAGTACATTTGTTTTACAGTAAACTTAAAACTTATTTATTTTAATTTGCTTTCACTTCAGCAATAATCTGTCAGCAATAAAGTGTCTTTAAAAAGAGACCAACTTTAGATCTTTATTCCAAAGAATTCATGAATTACAACCATTTAAGTTTGGATGATGCATTTTCACGTCTATGGCCAAAACGGCAGTAAAGGGGTTAATTTCCCAGCAGTCTGGCGTCATTGTTATCTAGTGGTATTTTTAAGTGGGTTGTAAAAGTTTTACATACATTGTATAAAAGTTCTGAATTTAGTGTAACAGAAGAGAGGTCAGACTTTATTAGTACATAAACTTTTTTTATTTAGTTATAGCTTCATCATTCCAACTGAGAAAGATGGGAAAACATTTTTGGTATCACTTAAAAAAAACATCAGACTATATATAGAAGACAAACCATTCACCATTGTACTTTCGTAATGATGATTTCATCCTTTAATGCATTGCATTCTTATGTACAAAATTCATAAACAACAATACTTCCACAGAAGGTTTTAACTGTCAAGTAAGAAAGTCAGTTTAGTGAAGTGCAAATGACTCTTCTGAAAAATAACTTGAGTAAATCTCTATAAACATCATCTGTACGGCATTGACTCCTAATGTAAGTGCGTTTATCACAATTACAGATGAAGTTAAAGGGATAGTTCACCCAAACATGATAATTCTGTCAGTAGGTACTCTCCCTCATGTTGTTCAAACCCGTAAGACTTTCATTCATCTTCAAAACACAAATTAAGATATTTTTTATTAAATCTGAGAGCTGGATCACTCCTCGATGGGCTTCTGTGTAATTGAAACTTGCCGGCCCAGAAAGTTATGAAAGACATCGTTAAAATAGTCAGAGTGACTACAGTGGCTCAACCTTAAGTTCATCAAGCGACGAGAATACTTTCTGTGCGCCAAAAACACACAAAAATAACGACTTTATTCAACTCTCCATGTTCTTCTCTGTGGGCCTCGAGTGAGTTCGCGTAGTGTAACAGCGCAGCGCTTCTGGGTCGTACGCCACACGCAGGCTCACTATTGGCCGACGCTGGTCATGTGTGTGTGTGTGTGTGTGTGTGATGCGTGTGACGTACACCAGAAGCGCTGCGCTGTTACACTACGCAAACTCACTAGAGAAGGAAATAAATAGTTGAATAAAGTCGTTATTTTTGTGTGTTTTTTGCGCACAAAGTATTCTCGTCGCTTGATGAACTTAAGGTTGAGCCGCTGTAGTCACTCGGACTATTTTAACGATGTATTTAATAACTTTCTGGGCCAGTTTCAATAACACAGAAGCCTATGGAGGAGTGAGACAGCTCTCAGATTTAATCAAAAATATCTTAATTTGTGAACGAAGATGAACGAAAGTCTTGCGGGGTTGAACAACATGAGGGAGAGTAATTACATCTTTGGGGGAACTATCCCTTTAATAGAGCTTAACTTGTGCTAAACCCAGAATACTCCTTTAAACCAGTTTGAACAGTTACCGGAACAAGCTAGTTTTATTGCAAGTAAGCCAACTTGTTGAGTCATGATGAGTGACCAGCCAAAACCAGAACGAAAGTGTCCAAAACATGTCTTGAACTGGAAACCAGCAATTAAATTGGCGATTTAAGCTGGTTCGCAGGTAAACTGGTTTGTTTCAGTGCTCTGAGGGAACGTCGAGTCTTCGCCGCTACCTCTTCTGTCTCTGAGCCTGTTTCAGAAGCGCGTCGAAGTCGAACGACTCGCATCGGCTCCTCGACGAGCCATCGACGTCCCGGTTAGAATCTAAAACACAAACACAAGAAATCAGAAATTAAAAACTTCCCTTTTTATATGGTGCATCAGAATCTAATCACGTAATCACATCACAATCAATGATATAAAGTCCCCCTGTGGTGTAAATCCAGCGTTTAATGTTGTTTATGTGTGTATGTGGTGTTTTTAATCTGCTTTAAGACACACATGTGTAAGTTCATAAGTCGACAGCATTGCTGAGTATTTCCTCCTTAAAACTGCAGTGAACCAAAGACAGTCTCAAAAACACAGTTTGAAATCGCTGGTGTTTCTGACGTCACAAACGACCTTGTAACCAATCAGATCAACGTGTGATCGTCAACCAGTGGATCTCTGAGCTGAGGGAGTGAGTGGAGGCGGGTCTCATTTGCATATTTATAGAACCACGAATACTAAATGAGGCAAGGGTGTCAAATTACATTCAAGATATATATTTTTTTAAGTAAAAAACTTTAAAAATTTCATTTTGGTGATCAAAGATGAGTTTTAAGGGATAAAATGAATGACTACCGGGGGACTAATCGCAGTGCATGTGTGCAATTGACCGTTCGCAAAGACCCGCCCCCTTTAGTTACTGTTGCTATGTCCGACAAGCCACGCCTCTCTCACACACACACCATGTTCTCATACAGTGAAAAATACACCGAGGAGCAAAGACACTGACAACACACGGACGGACCAGCTTACTTTTGGGTTACTTTTGATATGAAACAAAGTCTTAACTTTCAAACTTGGTAATTTATTAAAGAAATTTAAACAATAAATACCATTTTGTGGCTCTTTAAAGTGTCTATGTCAGGTACATTTTTTTTTTTTAGATATATTAAATAAGGGTTAGATGTCTGAGTGAAAATGTAAGTATCATTAAAATTATTACTGTAATTGCCCTACAGTAAGCTTTATAGCCATTTCTGTCAAGATCATATTTTTAAAACACAGCTGAGCTGTGACGTCAGTAGAGGGAGACGTGCCACAAACGTTCTATTCAAGTATGGAGAGTTTTGAGTCTGAGCAGATCCAAAATCCCCCTCAAATCCCCCCACAGCCATACAATTTTGAGCCTCCCAGGCATGAGACAGATGAGGAGGCAAACAGAAATTTAAATAATTCCTATTCGAAGAAACATAAATATCTGGTGTGAAGATAACCAGTGGAGAGTTGGGCAGGTGTATATAGGCATAACTTAGAGGTGGAACGGTACATGTATTCGTATTGAACCGAAACGGTACGGGCGTCACGGTTCGGTGCATGAATACACGAGTATAAAAATAAATAAAATTAAGTGCAAATTAATTAATGCGGAACTACTGTTAGATACCCGGGTTGTTGGTGTGTGAGAGAGAGAGAGAGAGAGAGAGAGAGAGAGACACAGAGAGAGAGACAGACACACGTGAGAGAGAGAGACATGGAGAGAGAGAGAGAGAGAGAGACAGACAGACACACACACGCGAGAGAGACACGGAGAGAGAGAGAGAGACAGACAGACACACACACGCGAGAGAGACACGGAGAGAGAGAGACACGCGGGCGCGATCGAACAGTGGAAACGTAAAAACTGGAAGAAATGTGCGCTGCAAATGACCGAAGTCTTGGATACCGAAGCAGCACTGAAGTCCGCGCGTTTGGTCCGAACAAAGTTGACCCAGGCACGGAACACAGACCTGCTTTTTGGGAAAAAGTGGACTCTGTGAGCGGTTTTAACTGTGTTTTAGCACCCAGCACAAACGCAGTAATTCACCATTGTGAAAATATGCGTATACCTAACTAACTACCTAACTTAAATAGCTAACTAAATAAATAAATGTCCTAATCACTAATTCTCTTGCTCTATCACTCGTACCATTATCAACACAGCTCACAAACTCACTTTATCAGCGCTCTGGGAGACGTCTCCCTCTTATGACGTCAAGCGATCCGTTTGGGCGGATGAGCAGTTTTAAGTGAGTACTGAAAATAACGAACTTTTTCATCTTATATTCTGCCTTTAGGTATCGAAAATCAAACAAAACAATACAACAACTTGTCAAACGTGTATTTCCCCTAACTATTTTGTGTTAATCATAATTACAAATTTAACCTGACATACGCTCTTTAAGGTGTCTGACAGATCGCTAGAGCCTCAGTTAAAGCTGCTCGTGAACCGATCATCTCGTCCTTCTAGTTCATTTATAGCATCAAATAAACATGAATGAACATCAGAAGGAATGTGTTTTAACCTTGGAAAGACGTCAGGACACGGTTTCTCAAGTTCAAATTGTCCAATGTTAGTCTACTAACTCTCTTGACTGTTTTGTCAGACAAAAATGGCGGATTCGGCGGATGTCGGATTATGATTGGTCAGATCGCCTGTCAATCAAACTCCATGCGAAGGGTCAATTGTGCAGCCCTAATTCTGGGTTTGACTTGCTCGGTTGCGCTTAAAAGATAATGTATTCCTGCTCATTACAGCTAATATGAGAATCATTCAGACCAACCTAAATCTGCATAGTTGGATTTACAGAACTGGCGTCTGCCGCCGAAGCAAAGGTCGAAGGGAAGCTCGTCTGAGCGCCTCAGTTTACCCCCGTTCTCGATGGCAGCGTAAGCGGCGTCTCTGCTGTAATACGTGACGAAGCCGTAGTTATCTCTAGAAGGAGAGAACAGAAACACACTGAGAACACACACTACCAGGCAAAAGATTTGGATCTCACCAAGATCATTCATTCAAAAACAGTGTAATATTACTCCAGTGTAAATCAGATGTTCTCTATGTGAATATACAGTAAAGTGTAATTTATTCCTGTGATCAAAGCTGAGTTTCAGCATCATTACTCCAGTCTTCAGTGTCACATGATCCTTCAGAAATCACTCTAATATGAGGATCTGATGATCAAGACACATTTATGATTATTATCAGAGTTGAAAACAGTTATTTGCATTTTTATTTCAGGATTCTTTGAAGAATAGAAAGTTCAAAAGAACAGCATTTATCTGAAATAGAAGCTTTTATAACATTATACGCTACCGTTCAAAAGTTTGGCGTCAGTAAGAATTTTTATTTAATTATTTGGGGGAAATAAATAAAATAAATCAATACTTTTATTCATCAAGGACGCATTAAATTGATCAAAAGTGACAGTAAAGACATTTATAAGACTTTACAAAAGATTCTATTTCAAATCAATGCTGTTCTTTTCAACTTTATATTCATCAAAGAATCCTGAAAAAAAATTGTACACGACTGTTTTCAACATTGATAATAATCATAAATGTTTCTTGATCCTCATATTAGAGTGATTTCTGAAGGATCATGTGACACTGAAGACTGGAGTAATGATGCTGAAAACTCAGCTTTGATCACAGGAATAAATTATATACGTTTTTTTTAAAATTGTCATAATATTTAACAATATTACTGTTTTTTTTTGTAATTTAAATCAACCCTTGGTGAGCAGAAGAGACTTCTTTTAAAAACATAAAAATTTGTACCGATCCACAACTTTTGAACGGCAGTGTGAATCAGCAGAACAGAAACGGAAGCTCATGAGGAGTTTGTGGATCTCACCCGTGACTCCTGATGTGGATTGTACAGTCCTCGACCTTCCCGAACAGCGAGAATCGATCTTTGAGGTCTGAAGGCGACATGTTTCCGCGGATTCCTCCCACATACACAACCCTACGCTCCTCCTGAGGATCAAACACACACACACACACACACACACACACACACACACACACACACACATCAGCATCCTTTTTTTATTTGAGAAATATAGAGTACAGATAAACTTAACAGAAATTAAATCCAAAGATCCTCTGTATATTTTCCTTATGCAAACAAAAAACTAACAACAGTCATAATTCCTTCTGTAGTTTATTAACTACATACACACACGTGACCCCGGATCACAAAACCAGTCTCGAGTCGCACGGGTGTATCTGTGGAATAGCCAACAATACATTATAATATGGGTCAAAATGATCCGTATTTTTTTATTTTATGCCAAATATCATTAGGATACTTAATAAAGATCATGTTCCAGGACGATATTTTGTAAGTTTCCTATCGTAAATATATAAAACATGTATTTTAGTGAGTGAATGCAGCACAATCGCCAACATAAATGCACAACTTTAAAAAGGAGATTTCTCAATGTTTCGATTATTTTCCATCTTCAGATTCCAGATTTTCAATAGTCATATCTCAGCCAAATATTATCATATCCTAACAAACCATACATCAACGGAGAGCTTATTTATTCATAATGTATAAATCTCAATTTCAAAAAACTGACCCATGTGACTGCTTTTGTGGTCCAGGGTCACATATGTACACATGCATACACAAATGAACTTGACATTCCTATACATCAGCGCCGACTTTGATGAGAGATAACCGTGGACTTACGATGGCTTTCTGCTGGCGGAGTTTGCGAGCCTCTTCCCGAAGCCGGTTCAGCTCCTTCTGTCTGCGACTGCGGAGAACCACTGATTTAGACTCGCAATCCAACACGAGAGGATCACAGTAACACTAGGGCTGGGGCGGGACACCTATCTCCCGATGCGATACCATCACGAATCTTGGGTGCCGATACGATATGTATTGCGATTTTTGTGAATCTACAAGTATTTTTTTATTACTAGACCATCGGGAAAAGCTTCATCACACACTTATACAGACTGTACATGTATAAGATGAGTCATTTACAAAAATTATTCATCACATCTTTCTGAGTTTCTTTTCAGAAGCATCATACACTACACTTTCTTTAATAAATGATTCAATAACAAATACATTTTTAACAGTAACTTGTCCATGTAATCGATAAATGCGTTATTTTAAGCGCCAAGTTTCTATCAAAAGCTGATTTACGCTATTGTGATCGCTACTGTAGACATCAGTGTTTATATTTGAACTTTAAACTTTTATTTCAGTATTTCTATGATAATTTGAACTATTGTATCACAGAAATAATTATCCTATGATGTTGAAAACACTGTTTGTAAAGCGGTTTCATGACGACTCTCTCCGGGTCAGCGCCAACACAGCTTTGGATGCTGCGATATGATTTATCAATGTTTAATAGACAGACGAATTGAAAGATCGTGTTTGTTTGAATGGAGATCACAGTGTTTTAAAGATGAATCGTTCATCTCTCTCTCAGTATACGTGCAGCGCGAGGGCTTTTAGTGCGTTCAGGCTCACACCGCTTTCACGCGCACACTTTTGATATTACGCCACTAAACTCTCATATATAACGACACATTTCATCCTCAGTTGGAACAAAAGTGGCTAACTTCTGTCAACCTCGTCTATAAGCAAGGACAAAAATAAAGCAATTTAATTTGATTTAAAGGTGCAGTGTGTAAGTTTAGCAGCATCTAGTGGTGAGGTTGTGAATTGCACCCAACGGTGGCCGACAGGAAGTGATGTCGTCGTCTGAGACAGCAGAGAGGAGCCAGTTAAAGGGTAACTTAACCCCTGGTCAGAGCCTGACTCCACCCACTGGCAATATTTGAAAAATGCTGGAAAAGTGGGCGGAGCCCAGCGGAGATAGAGGGGATGAACGGATACTCTATCCTGATCGTTTTCAATACTCGCAATTCCAACTCCTGACTCGCTACAGTGGTTTTGACGAAACAAGATGGTTTTTATACTGCCATGGGCGTGGTAGCTCGTACCAAGGGCGTGGTAAGCTGAAACCTGCTTACGTCAGCTCTCACCGCTACCGTCACGAACTACCGCAAACATCCAATAGGAAAATTCAGCTGCAGTAGCCACCGTTCAACCTGAAGAGGGCAGCACTCAGACGTTTTTACACCATATATTGTAGAATTAAAACACTTTATACCCAAATGTCAAAAAAGTTACTCGAATCAATGAACAGCACTAATAAAGCCCCAGTCTTACAGATCATTAATTAAAAAATTAGGTTTACTTGATTATTCAGTTAAACGATGTTATCGCGAATATTATTGTCACTTGTTCATCATTGTGTCAGTGTTTTATTCGCTGACTTTAAGTGCTTCTTATTATGAAGAACAATATTGTGACGAAACGGGTTTGTCCGTTCAGGGCCACCGTAGAAACATGTGGATGTAAGCGGACCCGCGGTGTGTGTAGAGAGAAACGCCTCATTCTAAGCTAATAAACACATAACGCTTCATTATTTAAGGTCTTTATACACCACTGAAAACATAGTTATGTTTATGATATTGCATTTCTGTCAACAGATCCTCCTAAATATTACACACTGCACCTTTAATGTCGATTCTGAAATAAAAAAAAGATTTTTTAAATCGTAAACAAAAGAAACGTGATAGGTAGGTGAATCCAGCCCTAGTTTTCCCACTGTTCCCACTGACCTCTTCCATGTGCAGCGAGACTCACTCCAGTCCGGCTCCGGCGAGTGTGAACCGGATCGAGAGCCACATAAAGATCTGGATCTGGATCTGGATCGGCGCTCGCGAGGAGGAGAAGAAGAAGAAGACGACGAGCGTGAACTGGAGCGCGAGGAGGAACTGCTTCCAGAATGCCTTGACCTGTACCTGATTAAACATCATCAGCAAAACGCAAACAGATTTAATTACGAGATGTTTTAATAGTGTCCGGATTAAACTTCAGTAGCAAAAACAGTAAGAGTTGGAGAGTTTGAACTGATTTTTGAAAACTTAAACATGTAAATAATGCTCTTTATTGTTACATTGACTTGGACGCACGCATAAAAAAAACAATTATCTTATAATGTTAGTGTGTGTGTGTGTATATATATATGCATACAGGTATAAATATATATTTGCTGGTAAATAATGCTGTGTTATGTTAAATGGATCCATATAAATTATTAAATATAAATCTTGTTTAAGTCACTCTGTGGTGGAAATCCAGCTTTTTTTCCCCGTGTGATCATCGAGTGGAGCTGCTGTGAGTGAGTGGAGGCGGGGCTCATTTGCATATTCATAGAACCACGTATACTTAATGAGACAAGGGTGTCGAGTTACATTCAAGATATTTTAAAGCATAAAGACGTATTTTTGCATTTAAATATGTAATTTTGGTGATCAAAGATGAGTTTTAACGGATAAAATGATAGACTACAGGGCGATTATTTTAACAACATTTTACTGTATTTTAGTAGCAACAGCTTCCATTACCTTTTTCTGGGCGGTGAACGAGACCTGGAAGGAGATGAAGACGACGATGATGACGATGAAGAACAAGAAGAGCACGATGACCTTGAGCTGGAGCGTCGGTATCCTCCATCGTAACCCCGCCTCTTCCTTCTCCCACGGTCCAATGGGCTCGGAGAGGGGGAGGAGAAATGCAAGCCCCGCCCCCTCAGAGACTCCGCCTCCTCAAACGTGTTTATCCTGCAGGGCGAGCTGTCAGGTGACAACAACACCCTGTAATCGCAAGGGTTCGAAACCGAGTCGAACGACGTCTTGCTTCCCTGAATCCCACAGTAATCGTGATCCAGGAATAGTTGAGCGGGATTCGACACAGGAGTGAAGGTGGGAAGTTTTGAATGAGTTTTGCTGGGCGGCAATGGGCGAGGTTCGATAATCTGAATGGTTTTGCTGGACTTTGTGGCTTTGACGGGCACCAGGGGCTTCCAGGTCTGATGTGGAGGAGTGGCGGGTGGAGTTAGTCCTGGAGAGAAACAAATCATCATGAAACTATAGTCAAATCACCCACTGCTCTCAATGGACACTAACTAAAGCCTGCTCGAAAACTCCCTGATGACATCATGCTCTCATTAGCATATTCATGATGTCTCATCTGCATTCTTCCGAATGCCAAGCCTTTGCTTTTACTTGCACATTTTTTTGCTAATACAGGGTATCTGCAGTTTTTAAAATCAAATGTAAGACTTTAAAGAGCTTTTTTAAGAACTGCACAAATAAAATTAATAAAATAAATCTTTAAGTTGGGCGCTCATTAAAACACTCTTCTCCGATCCTCAAATTCATAAAATATTAGCCTTTTTTTATATATATATATATATAGGTCTGTGCAACCAATAATTGCGATTAATCGAATCCAAAATAAAAGTTTGTGTTTACATGTGTGTACTGTATATATATATATATATATATATATATATATATATATAAATACACACACATGCATGTATATATTTAAGAAAAATGTGCTATAAATATATATTTAAATATATATATATATATATATACAGTATTCACATGCAAATATTTCTTAAATATATACATGCATGTGTGTGTATTTATATGTACAAAATAATTATACACAGTACACACATATATTATGTAAACACAAACTTTTATTTTGGATTTGATTAATTGTTGCACAGACTTATATATATATATATATATATATATATATATATATATATATATATATATATAGTTTCTTGAGTAAAGAAAAGCTGTAGCTATTCAGACAACCAGTTCTTTATTCACGATTGCATTGCAAACAAGCAGCGACATAGAGGAGGGGGCGGAGTTACGAGGTTTGACTGACAGTTTGAGGAGCCAATGGAGTTACGAGGTTTAGTCACAAGCTGTTTTTAATACTTTTCATTGGTTAAATATTTGCAAAACCCACAGACGGACGTAAAGGGTGACTAATAGTAATGATTTATGATTGGGATGCACCGATTTTGGCCGATACCGATAAACGATAACCGATAATTCTTTATATTTGAAAGCCGATAACCAATATATTAGCCGATATATCTAAATCCAAATTTTTATATAATTTTTGAGAGCCTGATTACAAAAACAAAAGTCTCACCATTAAGATCCATGCCTCAAACTAAATTATAATGTTCTCATTATAACTTTATGTAGCCGATATGTCAGACACATGTTGCACTTTACTGTATTTTCCTTTTTTGAAGTGATTTCAATCATATTTCAAGTGATTAAAAACCATTATGTTGAACAGTGCTCATCTGAAGAGTCTCAGCTGAAGGAAATAATACATTATTTATCAGCTTTAATACAGTACATCGGACAAATTTTTCTTATCCAGCCAATAACGCTAACAATAAAAATGAACGTATATCGGCAGATACCGATATGGTGTCCGATATATCGTGCATCCCTAATTTATGAACAAAATAAAAATGATAAATATGAGATATGAGGTTTCCACCCGACGGCTGGTGGTCAGTCCACTAACTCTGATATGACCTCTGACCTGCAGTGCTACTGAGATCCATCGGCCGGCGATCCTGATGCTCATCCCGGGAAACGTCTGGAAGATTCGGCCCTTCAGAAGCTGCAGAGAAACAACACAGTTTGACTCACATTAACGGTAGGAGCGACAAATATTAACTAGTTAGTTGCTATAATAATCTCCGGTTATGTTTCTAGAGATTTAAACCCGGAACATACAAACATTATTCATTCCAGCTGTTCTACAAAAGCTATTAAGCCATTAAAGGACTTCAATCACAACTTTAACGATTGTGCTTTAATAACAAATGCGTCTCTGACTGCATTAAATCTGTGACAATATTGTCTTAAAGTTTAATAACAAAACATGCATTTATCATTTACCTTGAGTCTCAAACTGCTCCAAAAGGCTGGTCAGATCAGTGGCTTCAATTCCTGCAAAATAAACACAACATGAAATGCTTTGAAACTGTTATTTACTGCTATTTATTTATACTGTTATACAGATAAAGTATTATAGTTTTTATAAAAAATTTGAATTCGTTTTTGACTTTATATTTTTCATTTGAATTTTAGTTAGTTTTAGTATGTGTTTTTGTCTTTTCTCGAATTTTCCTTGTCTATTTAATTTCTAGTTTCTATTATAGTTTTTCTACATTAAAAAAAAAAAATTCCATTGTCATTTTAGTTGTTTTTGTCATTTTAATTATTTTTTTCCATTTAATTTTTTTCGTCTATTTAGTTTCTATTATAGTTTTTGTAAATAAATGTTATGTTTTTATATTTTAGTTATAGTATAGTTTTTTTGTGTGTTTTTGTCATTTTTATTAGTTTGTTGTTTTTTTCTATTTGGTTTTTATTGTCCATTTAGGTTCTAGTTTCTGTTCGTTTTTATAAATATTTTAAATGTTTTGTTTTTAAATTTTCCGTTTTCATTTTATTTATTGTCGTTTTGTTCTGTGTTTGTCATTTTAATTAGTTTGTTTTTATTTAGTTTTTATTGTCTACTTAGTTTCTAGTTTTTATTATTCTATAAATATTTTATACATTTTTGTTTTTATATTCTCCAATTTCATTTTAGTAATTTTGTTGTTATTGCAAATGCCTATTCAGATTCTATTTTAATGATATTTTCCGTTTTAATTTCAAAATTCAGTTTTTAGTAACATTTGTTATATTTTAATAATTTTATAAGATTTTATTTTTAAATAAAATTTGTCCATTTAGTTTTCCTAAATTTTTTACATCAAGTACAACTAAAATAAGTTCTATATTTTATTTCAGTTCACATTTGTTCCAAGTAACAAAAATAGTTTTATTTCATAAATGGTTTTAGTTTTAATTAACGATAATTACCCTGCTTTCAAAGCATTTTAATAGTTTAAAAGTCCATTCTGGACGGTCAGCTCACCGATTTCTCCACACGGGCTCTGGCTCTGCTGTCCTTCGGGGTTCTCTGCGACGCTCGTGGGCATCAGTACCGAGTCCGACGGAGCTGACGGTTCTGATCCGGTTCTCGTTGGTGAATCTGTAGCTTTAATGATCTCAGGCACGACCTCGGCGAGTCGAACCTCTTCACAAGAAACACAGACGTCAGCTTGGGAGTGTGTTAGCGCCGGCTGCGTGTTCATCCCCGATGATAGTGTGGGCTTCAGGCGCACTAGAACCGGGTTTGGAGGATCAGTGCAAAGATCTGCGGGCGTTCTTAGCTTTACACGCGAGGAACGTGTGATTACTCGTGGCTGGGATGCCGATATCTTCACCTCAACAGTTGGAGCTTTATCTATCGCACCACAATGTGTGTTTACATTCAACTTCGGGCCGATTTTAAACAAATCCGGTAGAATAGCCGGAAGCTCCCTGGGAAAGTCGGGAAGCGAAGGCCATTTCGTCCGATAGTCCATTCGTGTCTCTTCACGAGGTTGTTTGTTCTGTCTGAGGAGACGGTACTGTTGCAGACTGAGTGCTTTGGGCTTCTGAGGGGAAGTGATGTCACTTTTAGAGGATGTGGATTCCGAGTCGGAATCGGACTCATCGTCAGGAGGAATCTCGTGAACGAAGGTTAAATTGACTGCAAATGTCACCGTTTTCCTGTTTTTCCCCCTGGTTTTGAGGAAAGCGCTTCTTCGCTGAGGAGTCGTCATCAAAACACGTTCGTCTAAAGACGAGATATTTCCGCCGTTTCTACACACATCTTCATCCCGATCCTCTTCAGATTTGGGTAACAGAGATGAGCCGCTTTCTGCTTTTGGATCTAGTCCTTGTCCTGATTGGTTCTCTTCCGGTTCCTCGTAACCTTCAACATCTACAAACTCCTCCTCCTCCTCTTCCTCCACAGACACATGGACCTCTCTCTCCGGATCGGTCCTGATGCAGTACGGATGCATGTGTCTCACTAAATCTGCGAGGAATTCCCGCTCGTCTTGTGGGAATATCGTGTCGGATTCGATGCGAAAGCTTCTCGCGCTCCTCTTGCTCTCTCTCGGGTTCTTCTCATCGTCGGCTCGCTGTGAGATCTTACTCTGGGTTTCCAAATGGCGACGGGGTCTCAACTGTCTGTCCGATATCACCACCTCCTGATGGACAAAACCACACAAAACACTGGCATTAAACTAGAGGTTGACCGATATACTGTTTTTGCCGATTAATCGGCACTTAGGGCTGCTTCTTCGGCTTAGGGATTTGAAATGCTGTAAAAGCGACACAGAGATGGTGTTTTTATTATTCAAAAGGGGAGTTATGTATTATATAGGGATGCGCCCGATATGAAAATTTTGCCTGATATCGATAACTGTTTATATTTAAAGGCCGATAAACGATATATTGGCCGATAAATCGAAATCCAAAATTTTATGTAATTTTTGAGAGCCTGGTTACAAATACAAGCCAGTGGATCTCTGAGCTGAGTGAGTGAGTGAGTGGAGGCGGGGCTCATTTGCATATTAATAGAACACCGTAAACTAAATGAGGCGAGGGTGTCGAGTTACATTCAAGATATTTTAAGATATGAGTTTAAATATGTCATTTTGGTGATCAAAGATTAGTTTTAAGGGATAATATAATTGACTACAGGGGGACTTTAAGTATAAGGACTTTATTTGACTAATTTGCAATTGTTTTCATTCATTTAACAGATTTAAAAAAACTATTGGCCAATTATTCAGGTATCAAAGTAATTTTTAAACTTTCGCTATCTGGAAAAATCCAG
The DNA here is from genome assembly GCA_029959095.1 of Rhinichthys osculus. NCBI lineage: Eukaryota > Metazoa > Chordata > Actinopteri > Cypriniformes > Leuciscidae > Rhinichthys > Rhinichthys osculus. The sequence goes on along the minus strand of JARWKJ010000022.1, from coordinate 1,014,104 downwards.
TATCGGATGTCCTTTAAATAAACTTGACTGAACAGAAGTTGCAGCCGTTTTTGATTTACACAAATATATAGTTTCTCTTCAACAATTTCACCAGTGACGCTGTGGAGACGGGAACTAAGCGTGAATCCGGTCAACAACAGGATAAAGCAAAGGAAACTTACTTTTCCTGACTTTGAAGCTGGTGATTGTGAGATTTTGGGGCAGTGAAGCGCTGCTGCTCGATCTGAATGCAGAAGATCCCTGAGCTGTGAGGGGAAAAGTGTGACACAAGCACCTATTAACCTATTGTTTTTACATATATTGAGAACTTGAGACACAAGCGACTACTAACTGTGTGGTTTGGATCCTTCCGAGCTGAAAAAATCTCTGCGTCAGGAAGCACGTCAAACGGTGATAACGTCTCGACGTCTACGCTGTCCAAAATCTCGCTCAGCGCTGACAGAAGCGACGCCTCACTTTCCACACTTTCAGTCGCAATCTTTTCCTGAAAGATGGATAAAATTGAAGGATCCAGGTTTCCATGGAGACTGAGAGCGTCTGAGATCTTTCCAACATCCAGATCAAAGACGGGAACGTCATGTTTTCCAAATTCAAACTGTGGATAAAAAACGAAACACAAAACAATGCTGGATTGGATAAGGAGGATTCAAACCCGGGCCACAAACTCTATATTCCTGCAAAGTCAAAACTGGAAAGTCATTACGATGAGGAATTCACACTTAATCCGTGAACTTTCCTGTAATCACATAGGCTATTATTTGTGTAAGAGAAAGTCATTCCCATTAGTTCAAATCACACATGTGGTATTACTAAGATTATTGTAAGTGTTTGCCCTGTAGCTAAATAATTACCCTAATAAATTATGTTTGGCCAAAAAAAAAAAACCCTTGTGAAACCCCATTGTTAACCCATAAGCCCCTTTCACACAGAGATTCCGGAAAATACACGGATAAAGCGACCCGGGATTTGACCCGGGTTCGTTTGATTTTGGTTCATTCACACTGCCAGTGATTTTCCGGAATCAGAGAGCGTGTTCACACACAACCCGTGTATGTTCCGGAAAGACACGTGACAGCGATGTGACATGTAATGTCTCAGCAGCGTGTATAGTTTGCTTATGAGCTGCGGTTTCTCTCTGGAGAAACCACGCTTGAGCATTTTTTTCTCTGATTCGATCATAAACTAGCGCATTACGTACCGTTTCACTAGCCTGGTTTCACTTCACTTCAGCGTCATCATTACGACACGGCATTGGTTACGGCTTTTGTTCACACAGCGCGCGTTCCGGGTCTGAACACGGCAATGTTACTAGGTCCCCAACCCGGCATCGATCCCGGCATTAGTCCCGGGTCGTGTTTGCGTTCACACAGAAGGCACTCTGGCAATTTGCCGGGTTCAAAGCGCTGTGTGAAAGGGGCTTTAGTAAACATCACCATGGTACAAATAGTTAAAACTATAGAAGCCTTTTTCCGCCATAGAATAAAAAAATAAATAAAAAGGAAATTTTTCTCTCTAGTTAATATCTTGCAATTCTGAGTTTGTTTCGCAATTCTGATATCTCAAAAATTCTGAGTTAATATCTCGCAATTCTGATATCTCGCAATTCTGATATCTCAAAAATTCTGAGTTAATATCTCGCAATTCTGATATCTCGCAATTCTGATATCTCAAAAATTCTGAGTTAATATCTCGCAATTCTGATATCTCGCAATTCTGATATCTCAAAAATTCTGAGTTAATAACTCGCAATTCTGAGTTAATAACTCGCAATTCTGAGTTGATAACTCGCAATTCTGAGTTAATAACTCGCAATTCTGAGTTAATATCTTGCAATTCTGAGTTAATATCTCGCAATTCTGAGTTAATATCTTGCAATTCTGAGTTAATATTGCAATTCTGATATCTCGCAATTCTGAGTTAATATCTCGCAATTCTAATATCTCGCAATTCTGAGTTAATATATTGCAATTCTGATATCTCAAAAATTCTGAGTTAATAACTCGCAATTCTGAGTTAATATCTCGCAATTCTGAGTTAATATATTGCAATTCTGATATCTCAAAAATTCTGAGTTAATAACTCGCAATTCTGAGTTAAAATCTCGCAATTCTGAGTATATATATCGCAATTCTGATATCTCAAAAATTCTGAGTTAATAACTCGCAATTCTGAGTTAATATATTGCAATTCTGATATCTCGCAATTCTGATATCTCGCAATTCTGAGTTAATATCTCGCAATTCTGAGTTAATATATTGCAATTCTGATATTTCGCAATTCTGATATCTCAAAAATTCTGAGTTAATGACGGAATTCTGATTTCTCAAAAATTCTGAGTTAATGACTGGGAATTCTGAGTTAATATCTCACAAACAATGAGTTAATATCTCACAATCCTTCAAAAAGTCAGAGTGAAAAAAGTACACAAATCTGAATAAAAAAATTCTAAATACTATAATTACTAGTACTACAATAAAGCCGTATAGTGAAGCTACTTACATTTACAATTTTACAGTAAAAAAAAAAGAAAGACATATAATTAATGCTACCATTATATATTTTACTATATTTTAATAGTTGGTTGAACTTAAAATAAATAGCCTAAACAAAAATAATTACCAGAAAAGAAATGCATAAATAAAAACCTGTGTATCAATCATTAATTTTTAAGTAGTAAAGCAGATTTACAGAAGTTTAAAAGCCAAGACTAAAGAACAAACTCGGCGAGACAACATTTAAAACTGTTTTAGATTGTTCATTGATTCAGATTGAATCTCGACTCAGACAGGTGTGTGTGTGTGTGTGAGAGAGAGACACGTCAGCGTTATTTGACCTGGACACTCAGATAAGAAACACGATCATTGAAGAGACGTTTTACCTAATAATCAATTCATTCATTCAAAGATGATTGCGAGCAGAATAAGATCGTGCAGAAGTAAAATATTCTTTGATTTCATTCATTTAATGGCCTTTCATACTGATTGAGTAAAATCTGTCAAACCCTCAGTGATATTCCCCACCTTTATGGGCTTAAAACAAATACATTTTATTTTAGACAGTTTATATTTTGAACATCATGTTTCAGCCTTAATGCATATATACTGGTGTATGACGATTTAAACAGCTGAAATCCGAACTTGTAGTTCCAAAACTTTATTCAGACACTTGACTAACTAATTAAACCGTATTTGAGCCGTTAATATGATTTCAATAGCGCATTTCTCGAGATTTATAACTTCACATCCGCCTCGAACACGCGCTCGCGTCCACGTGTTCACATGCTGAGCGTCTTTTCTACACATGCTCGTCATCACAAAACCTTCATACACACATCTGCATATACACAACAGAAACACAAATAAGACCTGAGCGTCCTGGTGCGCTTGTGCTGATGTGTTGTCCGTAAAACCACACTTTAAATCCTTCAGTTTTACGCCATGCGGCGCCGCCATTTTGATTCGGAGAGAAGAGTTGCACACGAGGCGCCGGGTGAATCACGTGACGTGGAGTTCCCGGGAAAATGACAGCTCGAACTTTCAACCCCAACGGTCTTTGCTGCAGTTACTAGGCAACACCTCGCATTACCTTTACCGTTTGTTTTACTGTGAAGAGTTCTTACGGTATCCTACATTACTATTATTTTACATATTTCATTTGATTTTTCTAATTATGATGACGGAATACAGTGGCATCTAGTGGACGATCTTCTCAGGTAGGGCAGATCAGCTATTAGACCTTTATCAATAACAATTCATTTTCTGTCAAGTCTCATACATTTTTTATGTTATTATTGGGCCAGATAACGGACTATTTAAAGTCTAAACTTAATTTTCTTCGCTCCGTATTTCAATAATATTTGTTCACTTAACCATTTGAATTAATATACATCTTATTTCCCAGTAAACCATTTCTGTCGCACAAGAAAAAAAAATGCTTTCGTAAATCATAATTATGACACAAAAAGTCGAAATGATGACACACTAAGTCATATTTATGAGACGAAAAGCTGAAACTAGACTTAAAACATAATTATGATATAAAAAGTACAAAGCATGATAGCCTAAGCCAGTTGAAATTATGACAAGTTAACAAGTCATGATTTTTTATTTAAGCATTTTTCACAATTATAACTTTCTCATAATTACGAATTTTATTTCAGAATTTTTAATGTCGTAATTATGGTGAAAAGTAAATTGACATACTAAGTCAAAACTTAATACTTAGTCGAAGCCTGACATTAGTTGAAATTGACAAAAAGTCATAATTTCAGCTTTTTATTTTTATATAACAGTTTATTTTCATAATTATAACTGTCATAATTCTGACTTAGTATGTCATAATTTACAATTTTTTTTATGTCATAATTATGATAAAAAAGTTAAAATTATGACTTAGTATGTCATGTTAGTATGTCTGGCCAAACCATGAAAATTATTATCGGCAAATAATTTGAATATCAGCGGATCCCTAGTTAATGAGCTTCTGTGGTGATGTCATCAGTCTTCAAACAAGAAAAAACTGTTTTCCAAAGTCAGTAGACCTTTATCCTGCATCTCTCTCTCTCTCTCTCTCTCTCTCTCTCTCTCTCTCTCTCTCTCTCTCTCGCTCTCTCTCTCTCTCTCTCTCTCTCTCAGCTGTGTGATGTTGTGAATCGGGGCCAGTGTGTGTGTCTTGTGAAGCAGAAGGAAGCTCCATGAAAGTGGGTCACCTTCCGGATCTATCCGGACCCTCCATTATCTGGACACACACACACACACACACACACACACACACACATACAGACACACACACACACACACACACACACACACACAAACACACACACACACATACAGACAAACACAGGTAGACACAAACACACACACACACACACACACAGAGAGATCTCCATTATCTAGACACACACACACACACACACACACACACAGAGATCTCCATTATCTGGACACACACACACACACACACAGAGATCTCCATTATCTGGACACACACACACACACACACACAGGTAGACACACACACACACACACACACACACACACACATACAGACAAACACAGGTAGACACACACACACACACACACACACAGAGCTCTCCATTATCTGGACACACACACACACACGCACACAGGTAGACACACACACACACACACACAGGTAGACACACACACACACACACACATACAGACAAACACAGGTAGACACACACACACACACACAGAGATCTCCATTATCTGGACACACACACACACACACACACACACAGGTAGACACACACACACACACACACACACACACACACACAGGTAGACACACACACACACACACACACACAGGTAGATGCTGACTTCAAACACCCGATGCGCTGCAGTCACTGATTCCTTAATTTCTCTCTCTCTCTCTCCACTCCCTCTTTTCCCGTATCCGTGGCCTCTCAGAATTTGGCAGGAAACCCAGAGACCCTCTCAAATGAAATGTAGAAGTGAGAAAACACACACACACACACACACACACACACTCACTCACTCACTCACTCACTCACTCACTTACTTATGCACACACTCACTCACACACACAAACACTCTCACACACACACACACTCTCACCTGTGCACATACACGCGCACTCACTCACACACACACACACACTCATATATTTGGAAATACATCATTTTTTACGTCGACATGAAAGTTTTTTTATGAAACAAACTCACAACTGGGAAATATGTTTCAATAAACTTTGTAAAGTTGCATGAAAGGGAAGTTGCTCTGGTCTTTTCTCTACTGAAACGCTTCAGGAACAAGAACACATGTGGGCGGGGCTTGATTGTGTCTGTGGGGAGTTGATTGGATGGTTGTGGTTTGCTATTGGCTGATCTCATGTGAGTGACAGGTTATAGCCCCGCCCTCGTCATCAGAGAAGAGATGCTGAAGAGGAACTGATTCTGATTCAACATTATTAACACTATAATGATGATGTGCACCCATAAATCATTTACAATAAACACTGCAATATTCCATAAAAACAGTGACTTTAAAGTGTTATTTATCATGTCAGTTTAAGAAATGTATTTAATATGAAGTGTCTGTAAGTGTTTTCTGTATTTGCACACGATCCGCAGAGAACATCGACCGACCCCTGACCTTTAACCTGACACCGCATCAGAGTTTGCCAGCCTCGCCACTACAGCACTGAACGCTGCTTTGTGGTGTGTGTGTGTGTGTGTGTGTGCGGGAGAAATCATCATCTGATCCCAGAACAGCCTGAGAACACGAGTGGATGAAGAGTCTCTCTCTGTCAGAAGAGCCTGAACTGCAGAAATACTGAGAGCCGACACGAGGAGGACAGGAGAGAGCTCAGAGCCAAGAGGTACAGGACTACACACACACACACACACACACACACACACTCTCACACACAAACACACACACACACACACACACACACTCTCTTACACATTCACATACACACACTCTCTCACACACATACACACAAAGACACACACACACACACGCTCACACACTCTCTCACACACACACACACACACACACACACACTCACTCACTCTCAGACACACACACACACTCACTCTCAGACACACACACAAACACGCTCACTCTCAGACACATACACACACACACACACTCAATTAATAATTAACAATAAACAATAAAATATTAGAGTGTTTAAAGATGAACTGTAGGTGAGTGTTAGATGACGGCACAGGTCATCGAAATATACGGGTAGGGTAGATGCGCATTAGATATGCAATATTGGCTAATATATCTAATATTAAATGATATCAATAAATTAATACAAAATATGAAATAACAGATGTTATGATATAACGGAAGTAGCGACAGATCTTTTCTTCTGTACTGTGACAAATATCCGAGTGTAACGGATTATGGGAAGAGGAAAAATGTTGGGCGGGGCTTGATTCTGTGCATCGGTTGATGATTGGATGTTGAGATGTGGGCGTGGCTCTGAGTGTATGTAGATGAGCGTGAGCTTGAGGGGCGGGGCTTAATAAACAGTACCCTCCACTAATCGTGTTAAATCGTGATTTCAATATTGACCGGAATAATCGTGATTTTTATTTTTGTTATAATCGAGCATCCCTGATTAGTTTGATCATGACTTCATATGCGGGTGTTCCTGCTCACGCTTCCACTGAGGATACATTGATTTGTCAGTTCGGTGGTTGTCTATCAAGTGTGTGTGTGTGTGTGTGTGTGTGTGTGTGCGTGTCAGTACAGTGTTTATGTGTATGTGTGATCCTGCTAGCCACATCGCCATGGTGACGGTGTCCTCTGTGTGTGAACCCCCCCCCCCCCCCCCCCCCTGTAATGAGCTCTATTCCTCCTGTCTCTCCCTCCCGCAGCTCTGAGACACACACACACATACACACACACACACTCACAGACAGAGCTGAGAGAGAGCTACTGACAGGGGGGAATTAAGACTTTTGATAAAAAATATATATATTTCAAAATTTTTGAATTTTAAATATTTAATTATTAATTATTTTTGTATATATAAAATTTTTTTTTTGCCCAGCAAATATTTTTATTGTAATATTTTAAATATTGCCTTATTAATTTATATTTGTATTATGCATGTATTTTTATTTTATTTTTTTCCAACAAATGTTTTAAAATTATTTTATATTTTTTTGATATTTCAGTATTATTTTATTTATACTTTCTTTTTGCCACCCAGTTTTAACCAGCACATTTTTTCCCAACTCAGATATACAGTATATTATATAAAAATCTGAGACCACGGTGAAGATAGTGTGTCAATATCTAATTTAAAACTGGCAATAATCATAAAGTTTTAGGGTTTGTGGAGATTCGTGGGCAGGTAACGGTCAGTTATGTCATTGTTAATGTCAGCAACAGTTGCTGAGGCCCCATTGGTCAGTAATCCTTTAAAGGCGGGGCTTAGTGAAGGGTGAGTCTGTAGGGTCAGATGTGAGAACGGGAAACATCTGCAGGTCAAACGGTCGTGACCTCTGATGACCGGTAGAGGTGTGTGTGTGTGAGTGTGTGTGTGTTTGAGTGTGAGTGTGAGTGTGTGTGTGTGTGTGTGTGTGTGTGTGTGTGTGTGTGAGTGTGTTTGAGTGTGTTTGAGTGTGTGTGTGTGTGTGTGTGAGTGTGTGTGTGTCAGTGTGTTTGTGTGTGTGTGTGTTTGAGTGCCTTGTCAACTACCTGTGATGTCACTTGTCTCGCTGTAGTGAGTGTGTGATGTTGCTGTTTGAGCGTAAACAACATCTGCACAGTTACGACTCAAAGCTCAGAGCAAAGGGAGAGATTCGCTTTTACAGAAATCACTTTTTAAGGACTACAACAAACGGCTGGCAGGAACTACAATGAGCTTCTTCACCGGTTAGTGACATCACAAACACTAACATTTACATAAGCCCCGCCCCCGGAACACGCTTTATAGATGATCATGACAGAATATGCTAATCAATGACTAGAAGATCGTTAACTCCACATCAGCTGCATAAACTCATCAACTAACCGTTCAGAAATGTCCTGTTGCTTCTACATGTCGTCACTTCTAGAGTCTCTCATCTTTGACTCCGCTTTCAACATAAAAGGCTAAACGTTTTTGAAATGTTCAGTGTGTGTGTGAGGTAATCGGAGCTGCTAACACACACACACACACACTAGCTCTTGTAGCTCCGCCCAATGTGCCAGGAGCAGCAGTTCATTTGCATTTAAAGGGACACACACAAACGGCGTGTTTTTGCTCACCCTCAAAAAGTGACAATTTTAACATCTATATATAAATATCTGTGGGGTATTTGAGCTGAAACTACACACACACTCTGGGGACATCAGAGACTTATTTCACATCTTGTGAAAAGGGCATTATGTGACCGCTTTAACTATAATAACCCTGCATGCGATTAATGACTTAATTGGATTAATTATTCAGCATATCAAAAAATGAATTAGATGATTAATAAGGGGCTTCTTGATCATGTAATGTTAACATTGATCCATATTCCTCTGACCCGGAATCAGTCTAAATATCAAAATATACTGAAATATGAATTTATTTTCAAGTAAATAAACCCAAAGGCAATCCAGCACACAGAGTCTCTCTCTCTCTCTCTCTCTCTCTCCCTCTCTCTCTCTCTCTCGCTCTCTATCTCTCTCTCTCTCTCCCTCTCTCTCTCTCTTTCTCTCTCTCTCGCTCTCTATCTCTCTCTCTCTCTCGCTCTCTATCTCTCTCTCTCTCTATCTCTCTCTCGTTCTCTATCTCTCTCTCTCTCTCGCTCTCTATCTCTCTCTCTCTCGCTCTCTATCTTTCTCTCTCTATCTCTCTCTCCCTCTCTCTCTCTCTCGTTCTCTATCTCTCTCTGCACACTAATGAGAGCGAGTGAACTGCAACTCCCCGCGTCTCTGTCTCTCTGCTCTCATTCCTTTGTGCTTGTTCTTTTTTTAACCTTTCCCTCTCTCTTTCCCTCTCTCTCTCCTCCCTCTCTCGCTCTCAGTCAGTCAGTGTGTGTGTGTGTGTGTGTGTGGAAACAGACGCCCATGTGAGCAGAGTCTCGGTGGTCTGTAGCAACAGCGCAGGAGAATCTCAACGCCACCATTCCAGCGTTCGGCTCCGGCATGTGAGAAGATGTCGGTGGGAGGCTGTGCGTGTCCCGGTGAGTGTGTGTGTGTGTGTGTGTGTGTGTGTGTGTCGGTAAGGCACACGGAGAGGTTCAGATGTGCACGTAAACATGGCTGCCCGCGGTCTGACGTCTGACTTGTCTAGCGTTTGAAGTGCAGATGATGGGGAAAATGGAGGGGTTTTGATTCCCTCGAACAGCCGGTCTGCATCAGTGACGTTCACGACGAGGGTTTGCCGACCGTTCGTGGCCTGCAGTTCTGTTGGGAATGAAGATTTTGTGTGTTTAAATGGCAGATCAGATGTGGCTTTAAATGAGGAACGAATGAAGATGGAGTTTGTGAAGTGTCTTGATTACAGGGTAAAGGTCAGTGTGTGTTTAAAGCCGACCCCTGCCGTGTGTGTGTGTGTGACGCTCACACACACACTGAACATCAAACACAGATGTGCTCACAGAGGAGAGTTAGCCTGATGTAATTAGTGTGTTTGCAGAGGCGATGTGGTTAATTGTGACTCTAAAGGTGCTTAACGATGAAGTTATAGTTCTGAAAATCATTCTAAGTCCACATCACGACTATAACGATACCGACACCGAGGGACAGTATCGCTGGAATCACTTTCAGTGTGATTTTAAACTATAAAAACATTGACAGCCAATCAGAATCCTGCTTTAACGACCTGTGAAGACGCAAACTCTGAATCAACACATTTTTCTAGATAATGTCATAATCATGTTAACAATCATTACTTCAATCAGCTCACTGTTTCTGCCTTAAATTAATACATTGTTTAAATTAATACATTTTTCACTAACTGTGATTTTGTATATGTACATTTCTGAAATGCATAACTCAAGACAGTCTCTGATAACAGAACATCTCTAGACTGTAATGTGGACTCTTTCTGTAAAGCTGCATTGAAATGATGTGTATTGTGAAAAGCGAACTGAATTTAAAGAGACAGACGACATAAACTGCAGCGCTTATAATAATATATATAATATAATATTCTTATTGTGAACGGGCCTTAACGTATAAATCAACAAGTGGATGTGTGGCGCTCGGCTCCGCCTGCAGTTCCGCTGTTTCTGAGTGATGATAAATACTTCCATCTGATCGGCGATGTGCAGCATGTGGACGGACGGCCCTCAGGGGCCAAACGGTCCTCGGATCGCTCGTGTGTTCTGTGTGTCCAGCGGATCATCTGACCCGAGGCTCACATGTGGAGTAATCTGGTTCTGATGGGTCCTTCTCTCATCCGGGGGACTTTGGGTGATGTTTTACAGTGTCTCTGAATACAAATGTTGATCATAGAGAACATTATGGTGAGAAATTATTAAATGAGAAGAATTCCCTCAAACTCAGATCAAATCTGGGCATTTTAAACTTTTTCACTCATTAATTGCTTTGATGAATTGCTGTAGTTCCGGATTTTAGATAAAAGCATCTGTAGAATGTAATACACACACTCTCTCTCCTCTCTCTCTCTCTCTCTCACACACACACACACACTCTCTCTCT
>JARWKJ010000022.1:970000-1000000 GCA_029959095.1 Rhinichthys osculus | reverse complement strand
CCTTCAGCTCGAGGCCTCGCGCAAGTTAAACCGGACGATTCTACCTCTATAACCGACGTTTCTCATGGTTTTACACATATTTTCCTGATTTCCCGGGATCCACATAAAGCCCGTTTGGAGTCGGTCGATCCTCCGTTACGTCAGTGTTTCAGGTAAAGCTGGGGGGGGGGGGTTTATTTACACCGCTTCAGTGGGACATTTAACTGTTATTTTAACAGACTGAGGGGGTTTATTTTAATTTAATTGTCGACTTTCATTTGGACATGTTTTACGGTTTTATTAGATCTTGTTTAGGTGTTTTTTTTCAACGGTTCTTTGGTTCATGTCGGTGTTTTATTGAGCTGTTAGCATTAGCATGTAGCCTCGGGCCTCATCATTAGGCTTTTATTTATGAATAATCATTCTCGTTTAAATCTGTAATGTCATTTTTCCCTTATTAAAGTCTGCCAGATTATGATTTCTCACTAAACGTGTTGTAGTACTGAATGTGTGTGTGTAATAACGTAGTGTAAACACACGGATCTGTGTGTCTCATGACCAGACAATCTGCTGTTTATTCACAATGAAAACCCTCACATTCTGTTTACTTCACGAGCAAACACTTTAAACTGCATCTTACTTGTTGAGAGGCTGATATACATGTTTAAAACGTCTTAAACTCTAGTTGTCTTTCATATAACATTATTTATCTCCTCAATTCGTCATTAAACTCTTTATTTCAGGTTTTATACACATGCACGATGTTTAATCTGTCTGTTCATAAAGCCAGTTATAAATGATCACAATGTGATGTTTGGCTCCTGTAAGACTGTATTAATGTTTGTGTAATGGTGTGATATTCCTGTATCAGCAGCTGTCGACTCTGTAAAGTAGCTCTCAAGTGTTTTCCTGTTAATTCGCAGTAATTTCCATTTACTGGAAGCCATCAGCATCGTCTCGAGGGTCTCTGTGGTGTTGTGGTGAAAACACTCATTAGCAGATCATATGATCATCGTTTCCCACTTTTCACATGCGATGGATGGACCATCACTCTGTCATGTCAGGCATAAAGTCCACTGTATGTAGTTTGTATGTTGAGATCCGTCCTATAAGCACTCATCTTATCATGTGGCGCGTTTAGATGGGAATTAGATTATGGCCGTATTGTAGCCTAAAGTAATGTGGAGACGGAGAGAGATGATGTTTTCAAGAATGCAATTTACTGCATGGGAAGTTTGTTGTTTGATTTGATTTAGAAAGTCATTAAGCAGCAGTTGAATTATATCTCTTAATGGGACGCTCTTAATATCTAGTGCTCGTGTTTTATTTACTCGCTTAATGGCTGAACAGGAAAAAATGCTGATTTCTTTTTTATCCTGCTTTAATGTGAATATAACTCGTGTTTTATTCGTCTCTGACCTGTGAACTGGAAAGGTGTTGTTGCCCGTTTGAGAAGGGATTTGTGTTGGACTGGACTAAACTGTGTCCAGTGAATATTTAATGGCTGTGTTATGAATGTTTAATGAAGGATGCGCTCTGATTTCGGGAGACTTTCTAAGCGTGAGATTGAAGTTTGCACTGTCCAGTGTTTTGCTCTGAATCTTTCAGTTGTCTCTCTCTAGGGAACACACACATATATGAGCAAAGAAGTCTTTTAGATGGATGCTTTTCTCCAGGTCAGTTTTGTTGTTGGGGTGTGTGTGTTTATCAGGTGTCTGATGAAAAGAACCAGGATCAGTTTAAATCATTAGCGGTGTAATGATTCCCTCATGTCACGATTCGATACTGAACTCACGATACGATATTATTGCGATACTCCAAGACATATGGTAAAAGGCTAACAAAAAATGTACTGTAGATTAAAATGCTAAATTTGGTATTTCATTGTGTGTGTGTGTAAATGAATAGACTTGGACTTGGTGCTGAAACCCAAAGCACAGGACAATAGAGACGCCAGAATAACAATATTCATGATTCTGAAGCTGAAAACAGAATTATTTTAGACGAATATGCTTGAACTCTGTCACTGACTAGATATATTTAAAATAATGTAGGCCAGTTTTGTACTGATAACAAGACATTTGTCATTATCAGGACCCACAAATATTCCCCCATTGCATTATTATACACTATATTCAACATTATACAGTAGTTTAATGTAGAACTGACACTAAAACTCTATCCACGATACATATTCTTGCATTTTTGTATTGCGGTATATTGTGACACGATATATAGAAATCATGCTTTCTTCCAGATTGCAGATGCGTGAGGAGAAACTGTCAGACATCTGATGGTAGACGTGTAATCGGTGGTTTACACTGATCTCGAGAGCAGACGGTGATTGACTCTAAACTTCAGGTGTTCGTCGGCTTCTTTTAGTCAGATTGGCTTCATGTTTCTCATCAAGCCCGTGCTTCATCCTCTGCTCATGTTTCAATGCCATTTGTAAGTTGCTTTTAACCAAAGTGAGCACTAGGTTGCCTAAATGATGTTCAAGTTTGATTTAACATCCAGAAATAGCCAATGTTGTTGGTTATTATTTATGATAGTTGTTTAATGACAATAAAAACACGGGTATCTGGATAGGAAAAGCTGCCTTTTTATAGTCAAATAATTATTTTAGTGCTTTTCACAATACACATTTCATAGCAGCTTTACAGATCGTCTTATTGTCATGTTTATAATGCTTTAACAAAGCAAGTTTTAGGACTGGGCGCTATGGTATAAATGATTTATTTAGCGTGTGTGTGTGTATATATATATATGTCCACAATAGACTCCAGAATCCAGTAGTTGTTTGTCATGTTTTTGAAATGAGCAAATGTTCTTTTTCCTCTTCATTCTTGTATTGTTTGTATAAATCAATTAGAGAGCGTCTTCCTGTTCGTACGAGCCTCCATTTTACGATGCGCCCGTGACGTTGACGGCTCTCTGATTTATTTGCGAGACACGTCAAGCCGTCATTGAGGCGGAGCTGTTTCCGCGACAACAGGGGTCGTGACCTCATTGTGGCTGAATGCATCGTGTCATAGATGTGTTTAATTGGCGGGATGGAGAGGGTTAGGGGTGTGGCTGACCTCCGACCCCTGCGCTGGGTTTATGGAGGGTCTTTACTGCTCGAGTGTGAGAGACCGTCACTGTACTAACACACACACACACACAAAGGCTTGGTTTATCTTCATGGGGAGTCTCCATATAATAGACGTAATGGTTTTTATACTGTACAAACTGTATATTCTTGCTCCTTACACTAACCCTACCCATCACACACACACACTATACATGAACTCTTTTCCCAAAAGTCAAGTCAAAATCTCTGGGTTTTAACGCCACTGGATCGCTGACCAATCAGCACTACCGGTCAGAAGTTTGGAATAATTATGTTTTTTAAATGTTTTTGAAACAAGTCTCTTCTGCTCACCAAGGCTGCATTAATTTAATGTAAAAACAGTGTAATATTACTCCAGTGTAAATCATCTGTTTTCTATGTGAATATATATTAAAGTGTAATTTATTCCTGTGATCAAAGCTGAGTTTTCAGCATCATTACTAGGGGTGGGAACAGGGTCCGAAATTAACACCCGCCAAGCGCCAAATGCGGGTAGATTTTCCGTTTGGCGAGTAAATCTCAAAAGGCTATCCGCCCCACTGGCGGGTGAATGTTCATACCAAAATAGTAATCATTCAGGACTAAAATACTACCTAGTGTTATTTTCCATTTGATTACTTTATTCAGTTTCTATTTATGAATACTAGTGTTAGACCTATTCAAAAACTTTTGTCTTTATTTGTATATTTATTCTATTGTATTTATTTGTGCAACTTTTTTCAATTTAATTAAAAATTTAAATCAAGCTTCCTTGTTCTTAACAACAATATTACCCCATTGTAAAAATGCAATGAGCGCAAACATTTAGGCAAGATAAATGTAATAATTTTGTTTGGAAAAAATGCCACAAAAAAAATGCTCTCTCTTTTTCTCCCCCTCAAACAAACCCCCCCCCCCCCCCCATGAGAATCATCTAAGGGGGGATTTCCCCCCATTTTCCAAAACGAAATTCAGGCCCTGTAATGTAATAAAATGTTTATTACAATTGCATTTTGTAATGTTATAAAATATCTGGCATGATGGCTATGGACATGACAGAGTTGTTGTGTTTGAGGGATGTGAGAGAGAGAGCCCTGGTCGCGCGCGCGCACTCTTTCTCTTCGGAGCCAGGCGAAAGTATAAACAAGGCTTCACCGTCTCCTAAGCGCTGTCTTGCTCTCTCTCCCTGGCACATATTAATCAAAATAAATCGACACGATGGTAAAAGGTCGGAAGACCATAGTTTCATGTGGAGCATTCGGATATATTTTTTTACCGCTGGGTGTGAATGGTGCTAAAATACCTTATCTTCTCTGAAGCGTTCCGCACATTCAGCTGAAATAAACCACACTTTAAATAAACGAAAAACCTCTCCAGTGATGAAATGTTTTCTGTGTTGACACAACTCTTGTGGGATGTCCTGTCCTAGCTGCCGGGATTATCACACAACGCACATCCAATAATGACACGTCCAATTCGCGAACTAATGACTCCTTTGAACCGATTAATTTTAATGAATGGTTAAAACAACTGATATTTCCAGTCCTTCAGTTACTGATCGGATCAGTCAGAGTAAATGACCAAAACTTGGATGTCTTTCCCAGTAATAAACAAACACTGTTAAGTTGTTTTGATTGATACTGTGAAGCAGCTTTGATACAATCTGTATTGTGAAAAGCGCTATATAAATATATTTGACTTGACTTGACTTAATTGGAGTAAAAAGATAGGCAGAGTAAAACTAAATATTTTTTTGAAATAATTATAATATATTATTATTGCATACATTTTATTAAATATACAATTAATACATTTCATTTGTACAGAACTATTTTCATAGGCACCACCACAAAAATATAATTTTAATGGGTCTCATTCATGAAACATTCGTAAATATACGAGTGATTTGGGCGTAAAGAGACCTTCCCGAAAACTCTTCTCCTGATTCACAAATACTTCGTAAACGTCAGATGTGATAGTGAAATGTGTGTGTGTGTGTTAATGAATTCCAATCAGTCGTAAATGGGACGCGCGTGCACGTTCATTCTCAATTACCATAAATCCCGCCCATTAAATCCGACTGACAACTATATATGGGCTTCATATTATGACATGAATGCGAATGAAAAAAAAAAATCTCAGATGCAGAAATTGAAGTTTTATTATCAGAAGTTCATTCAAAACGCCACATTTTATTTTCAAGCGTACATAGTGGCGTATCGGGTCCTAAAGAAAGGAAGCTTGGCAGCATATTACAGATGCAGTTACTGGAGTTTCATCTGTTAATCGAACATTCCCAGAAGTGAGAAGAAAATGGTTCGACATTAAGCTTGAGAGCAAAAAACGAATTAGTTCACTTCGGAAAAATAGTATTCAAACTGGAGAAGGACCACCATCGCAGATGCTATTACTGGCTCTCATAATAAGAAAAACCGTATGTAATTACTATATATAATATTTTTTCAGAATGCTGTGCAAATATGTACCCGATTAAGGTGAATTAAAATGCAGCCTTATTAATGAGCCAAACGTTCGGGTGTTAAGCGCACTATGTACGCGTGGCTGGAGCAGGTGTAGATTTCTTGTGTACCAACTAACATTTGGAAAATACGAACATTTTTATGAATCCGAAAATTTACGCCAGAACCACTTTACACACGATTTACACAAAAAATCGTTCTGCTCGTGTTTCATGAATGAGACCCAATGTGTGTAAATTATGTAATATGTGTGTAAATAAAAGTAAGAAGGGAAAATGATAGACCAGAAATATAATGACACAAATGTTTAAATATAGCCTATATATAAATTAATGTATATGTGACACAAAAAGGCTGTTTATTATTTTGGCGGGTAAAAAATATGCTTGGCTGGTGGATTTTTTTCATCTACCAGTCCCCGTGGCAGGTGAGCCAAAAAGTTAATTTCGGACCCTGGGTGGGAATCTCTAGGCACCTCACGATTCGATTCGATTACGATTCAGAGGGCTGCGATTCGATGCTAAAGCGATTAGCGATTATCTGAATCTTTTGTGTGTGTGTGTGTGACTATAAATACTTTGAAGACCCATAAAGAATCAACGTACAATATATTTTATTAACATTGCAAAGAACCAACAGGAAAATACATGTGTGCCTGAACTAGCAGCATACCTGTAGTTTAATTAATAACATAACAACAACCGGTAGCCTACAGCCGAGTGTTTTTCCTCCTCTGGGTGGAAACGTGTCATATGGCTTCTCATATTTGTCGTGTTTCCGAAATATTTTAATTTTATTCTACAAAGCTTACAAATAGTGTGTTTCTTGTCCAGCTCCTTTCCCCCTTCAACTTCAGAAGCCAAAATATTTCCACACGTCAGCTTTTAACGCGGAGGGTGTTTGGATTTCGCGCTCAGCCCTCGCGGCTCTGTTATGTGCGCGCCACAGACGGTCCGGCCACTGCACTTCCGCACTTCACAGTTCCGTCTTTTGCGTTCCATCAATATTACGTTATTATAAATATATATTTAAATAAAATAAAAGAGATTTTTGTGAATCGATTCAGAATCGTCCACGTCCGCATCGCGATGCATCCAAGAATCGATTTTTTCCCCCACCCCTAATCATGACTCCAGTCTTCAGTGTCACATGATCCTTTAGAATCACTCTAATATGATGATGAATGTGATGTCATTAAACTCTCCTGATGTTTCACTAATGTGTCGAATCATTTCTCTGTCTCTCTCTCCGCTCAGGCTGTTCCTCCAAGTCGTTCAAGCTGTACTCTCCAAAGGAGCCCCCCAACGGAAGTGCTTTCCCCCCCTTCCACCCCGGCACCATGCTGGACCGAGACGTGGGGTGAGCTGAGCTGAGATCAGTCACTGTAATATCCACACACTGGCCAGTAATTTGTAACACACACCGGTATCATTCAGAGTGCATTGCTACAAGCTCAGAGTAAATGGTAAAGGGATGTAAATAAGGGATAATGTACATCCAGAATAAACCCCCTTCAGGTGTGTGTGTGTGTGTGTGAGGGATAACGTACATCCAGCCGGTTGTTATCTCAGAATAAACCCCCTTCGTGTGTGTGTGTGTGTGTGTGTGTGTGTGTGTGTGTGTGTGTGTGTGTGTGAGGGATAATGTACATCCAGCCGGTTGTTATCTCAGAATAAACCCCCTTCAGGTGTGTGTGTGTGTAAGGGATAATGTACATCCAGAATAAACCCCCTTCAGGTGTGTGTGTGTGTGTGTGTAAGGGATAATGTACATCCAGAATAAACCCCCTTCAGGTGTGTGTGTGTGTGTGTGTAAGGGATAATGTACATCCAGCCGGTTGTTATCTCAGAATAAACCCGACCGGGTGATCAGGATGGGATCTTCATCAGCCTGAAGGGGGTTTATTCTGAGATAACAACTGGCTGGATGTACATTATTCCTTACACACACACACACACTGAAGGGGGTTTATTCTGGATGTACATTATCCCTTACACACACACACCTGAAGGGGGTTTATTCTGAGATAACAACCGGCTGTAAACTTGCTTGCAACGTCAAGGTCATGGGTTCGAGTCCCAGGGAAAGTAAGAACTGTTAAGAATGTAAATGTGTTCCTTGAAATGCAATGTAAGTCGCTTTGGATAAAAGCGTCTGCAAAAGCATAAATATAAATGTAATGTAAATGGATAGTTGCCACAAGTAAATAATTAAACAGGAAATATTGTTCTAAGTCAAAATATTTTATTACGCAAAGCTTCCGCGGAGAGAGCAGTGGCCAGCGCGGCAAGTTCAAACTAGGCGGACATTTAAGAGATGCGGTATACAGTCATAACACTTACAGAGTGAACTTTATCTGTCATCTAATCCAGTGTATTATTGCTTGATCACTCCAACTATATGCATATAAAAAATAATGTCTTGACTATTTTAAACTTGCTGTTTTGCTGAGACGTTCTAAGTCCTCATTGAATGTGCCGAAGCCTGTTTAATCGAGCTAAAGATTCTCAGATTGTATCATGCTTTTCTGAATGGACACTAGGGCTGCAACAAACGATTATTTTTATAATCGATTAATCTAACGATTATTAGAATGATTAATCGACTAATCGTCGATTATTTCGTTGACTGATCAGTAAGTTTGGAACGATTATTCAGCTTTTCCAATTAGTTAAAACATTGAGTTATACATATTCTAACTATAATATAAAAAAAGAAAATCACTTCAGCTTTTGAAATAGTTGTTTTACGAACTTTGAGCCAACTAAACAGGTCATTCTTTTTAAGTTTTCAGATTTCGGTCCAACTCAAATCACACACAAATGCTCTCTAAGCATTGTTTAATAGGCCCACTGCTTTTCTTAGAACTGAAACAGAAAAAGGGACATTTACTTCAGGACACAAAGAATAGTAAAATATTAATCTGCAAACAATTATTATAAGTATAAAATTACAATCTTTTTTTACATGACAATTGAGCTGACAGAGACGTTCTCATTCACCTTTTAATTTATAGTATGATAAAGTAACTGCCATGATATTCTTCCTATATCATAGGAAGGGTATAACATCTCGTTTTGTAAGTCTTCATGATTATTGAACAAAATACAGGCAAGTTATAAGACTATAATAATACCTAATATACTAATAGTGTTACAATAATAAAAACAGCCCTGACTCCTAAGCTCGATCAAGCTTTATTCTATGCAAAATAAGTCATCACATTACTGTAATTATATTACTATTGATAATATTATTACTATTATTAGTAGTATTGCATTCTCTAATAAAGAGAGATTTACCGCTGGTTAGTTAGCTCCAGCTGGAGAACATTCACTTCTCACCGGCTCCTCTTTTGCCGGGATGTTTCCTCTTGCACTCCAACATGCATGTTGTGCTTTTTCACGGGAGAAAAGCAAGTTCCGCCTTGCATGTATTGCACACAACAGCATTCTTGATTTGAAGTTTTGTGAAACTTTCCCAAACCTAAACCTTGCTAGTTCGGATTCGTTTGCACTGTCATAATTCGCGCTGTGTTTTCTTCTACCGCAATAGCATTTGTAAGGGCTGCACTACACTAGCGCTACAGCGCTGTAGCGGTCAAATCGCGATATTGCAGGCCCTTACATTAGGTCACGTGAGATCAAACGACTACTCGACAACAAAGATATTTGTCGACAAATTTTTATTGTCGACATTGTCGACTAATCGTTGCAGCCCTAATGGACACACAGATACTAATTTCATTTGTGTGGGTCGTAAAAAGGTCAGAAAGGCATTCAATTCGATTTTAGAAACCCTGTCAGTCAAGGGATATTATAAGTATATTTTTGAGTACTAAACATTTATGTATTTGGCAGATGCTTTTATCCAAAGCGACTTACATTGCATTTCAAGGTACACATTTTTTACATTCTTATCAGTTCTTGCTTTCCCTGGGAATCGAACCCATGACCTTGGCGTTGCAAGGTCAGAAAGCTCCAGAAAGGATAGTTGTGAGGTTCGGTGTCTGTGAACGGATGTTGCGCTGGTCTCGGTCAGATACGGGAACATGGAGTGCTCATCCCTCTGTCAGTCAGCGTCCAGGATTAGACCGTATTCGAGGAAGAGGGTGTGGTTTCCGTAGTGGGTGTCAAAGCGTCTGTGGCGGGCTGATAAAGTGCAGAAAACGACTGTCTTCCTGTCCGTTTTTTTACAATTTTGCAAGTATCAACCTTTAACATTCATTCCATTAACATTAATCCTACTGACATTTGAAATTACCAATGAGTAGAACAATTGAGTTTGTACGAGGGACATACAGTAATGACATTTAAACAGATAATACATAAAATTATGAAATAAAAAAAGGCAAATAAATAAATTTGCATTACTTTCGTTTTGACTGAAGTAGGGGGATAGAAAGATCTAAACATGGTATCTGTTCACAGGTGACTTTATAATCTTATTTAATATCTGGGATGTTTTAATTGCTTTTTTGTTTCTTTTAAATTTACATAGGGAATCAGCAAGACCTTTTAATTCAGAGCGAAAGACTATCAATTTTGTTTTAAAGCTGTAAATGTAGATTTGTGGATATGACCCTTTTCCAAGCATGCACATGATTTTGATTGCGTTATCTAAAAGAACAAGAACCAGTGTTTAGAAAGCAAAAAAAAGACCATTTCTCCTGTAATATCATAAAGGATGTAAAAATCGAAAACTGAAATCTCTGTCCAAAATGATACCGTGAAATGACATCTATAAAACACGATTAATTTTTCTTCCTGTCTGTAATGGACAGAAAACTGCACTTGTTCGCTTCAGTGTCGGATTGTGTGTTACAGTCTGTTTTATGGCAACTTATGCAGCATGTCATGAGGTTTCACATTATCGTTCATGGTGGTCTTGTTTTCTGTCTTGTTCCTGCAGCCCGACGCCCATGTACCCCCCCACATACCTGGAGCCGGGCATCGGGTGAGCCCTTTAACCTGGAACGCCTGACATAGGAAATAATAGTCTGTTATTAAACCGTTCATTTAAACTTTAGACAAAATATATTTTAAAAAGTTTTTTTTTTTTTTTTTTTTATGCATCAGACTCGTATAGTCTGATATAGTGAGAATATGGATTAAAAAAACACCTTAATTTTATTCAGAGACTCAAACTGAGTAAAGACGAGCTGTTGCTGCAGATGCTGATATTTATATGCACTAAAAGTGATGAAATTCTGATGCTTGTAATGTAAATCAGTGAGATCTTTATAGCAGATACTTACATAAAATGCATTTAAATAATATGTCTTAGTAAGATGATATTTAAATGCGTCGTTTTATGATCAGAGCTCTGTAGTTTTAAAACATAATAATGCAATACAATGATGATTGAGAGATGAACAAATAAGCCTGATGATCATATTTGATACTCATGATTTTTCTAATAAATGATGATTATAGTCAATAAACCTGCTTCAGTCCAGCTGAAATATTACTAACAATATCAGAGTTATTCTTGCGTTTACTTGATAAGCTCAGTGTAGATTTGACACAGAAAGACTCGTGAAGCTCGAGCTGAAGGAGGACGTTTGTACAATTACACTGAGAGACTTTTACTGGATAAAAGAGTCTAAACTCTCAGTCACACACAGAAGGACTGGAGGAGAGTGTGTGCGACAGGTTTATCAGATAATTTCGGTCATTCACAGGCCTTAGTGTGTATCAAATATAATACAGTAGAATTACTTGGATTAATACACACAGATGCTGTATTAGGATATTTATTATTAAAAGCACTAACTAACACACGCACTCTCTGTCTCAGGAGACACACACCTTACGGGAATCAGACAGACTACAGGATATTTGAACTCAACAAACGGCTTCAGAACTGGACGGAGGTGAGTTTGATGTTTCATGCTTAACTATCAGCAACATTTAAAGTCCCTGTAAAGGCAATTTCAAAAAAAAATTCTAAACACATTATAAATGTTAGAAATGTATTGCTAAAACATATTACAAAGACTGTGAACTGTGAAGTACTGAATTGTGGAGTTAGACCGTTAAACAGTTTTTCACCATTGATATTTTACGGATTTTCTGGGCGGGGCTAAAACAGGGCTCGATGACGCACTGGAGCCCTTGAGCTCCTGGACACGCCCCTACTTGATGACGCTCTGAGGCCACTGAGGCTGGCCGCTCCTAACAATATTATAGAGCACATTCACATCAGTGTGCCGCTCAATCGCGAGTTACTGTCAGTACTATTATTAGTAACACAGCCTACAGATTGCTAGCTACTAGCTATGCCTTCGTCACGGAAATGCATACTACCTGGATGCGATCACCGGATCAGTACAAAACAGATCGGTGTCCTTGTTTAAATTTCCGAAAAACGATTACATCAAGAAGAAGTGGATTAATTTTGTGAAGAGCCACCTTGATGGAGAGCTGAGGATCACCGCCAAAACCCGCCTCTGTAAGTGATCATTTTACACGGGATAGTTTTATAAACTTTCGTCGGAGATAACTGTCTGGGATTCACTGATAATCCGCTGTTACTGGTGAATGGGGCCGAACCGACTCCCGCCTCAGCCTTCATCCTCCCGTCGCGCCGACAACTGGTGCCATTCGGCAGTGCGTGCCCACCGTGCGAGCATCCATTGCGGCTGTAGAGTTGAGTGTGGCGAGTCGACGACGGCAGCTTTCCCCCGAGTGGGCGTGGTTTCAGCGCAGTGGACACGCCCCCAGCGTTTGAGAGCAAGATTACTGCTAATTTTTTCAAGATTTTGATAGCTTATTTTATGTACTTGCTGGCTTTTTTTTATCATTCAAATTTGGCTGGGTGACTAATAACACATTTTTCTGTGGTGTGACAAACTCAAAACACATACTTAATTTTGACTTTACAGGGACTTTAAGATGCTTTTCATATGCGTGACATAAACCCTATAACATCAGCTGAATGAATGATTCCTCTCTCTCTCTCAGGAGTGTGATAATCTGTGGTGGGACGCTTTCACTACCGAGTTCTTTGAGGATGACGCTATGCTCACCATCACGTTTTGTCTGGAGGACGGTCCTAAACGATACAGTGAGTATCTCATATCAGACAATAAGATATTAACATCTGTGTCTGTCTCTCTTTCTGACTCACAGTGCCAGCGAGTAAAAAAGATGCTTTGTCTCATCGCAGACGTGATATTCAGTATGAAGTGCTCAGTGTTACTTCAGATTTGTGTTAAGATCAGGACAAGATTAGCTCTTTTCCAGGATGCATTATCATTTACACTACAACCGTGATGCAACCTCTGGATGTGGTTTGAATGATCAGGAGTGTGTTTCCCGTACAGCGCCGTAACTCGCTGCTTTACTACCGTAGTGCGACGCATCGTTGAAGAAATCCACTAGCGAGTCTCAACTGTTTCCCGAAACCGTATTGTTGCAAATTGGTCGTTCACCCGCGCTGGTTAATGATGTCACGCATGTGTTTGGAGTAATAACTACTGTTAATGAATCTGTTTGAGATCAAACTAACGCTGGATGTTTTGCTATAGATTACAGACATGCATCTGAGGAACATTTCTCATTTTTCTCAGTTATTTTGCTTTATTTCCAGATTCGATCATCGGCTCGTTCTTACGCACTCGAGCTCGTTCACACACACGCGCACTCTTCACACACGCGCACTCTTCACACACACGCGCACTCTTCACACACACGCGCACTCTTCACACACGCGCACTCTTCACACACACGCGCACTCTTCACACACACGCGCACTCTTCACACACGCGCACTCTTCACACACGCGCGCACTCTTCACACACGCGCACTCTTCACACACGCGCACTCTTCACACACGCGCACTCTTCACACACACGCGCACTCTTCACACACACGCGCACTCTTCACACACGCGCACTCTTCACACACGCGCACTCTTCACACACGCGCACTCTTCACACACGCGCACTCTTCACACACGCGCACTCTTCACACACGCGCACTCTTCACACACGCGCACTCTTCACACACGAGCACTCTTCACACACGCGCAGTCTTCACACACGAGCACTCTTCACACACGAGCACTCTTCACACACGCGCAGTCTTCACACACGCGCACTCTTCACACACGCGCACTCTTCACACACGCGCACACTTCACACACGCGCACTCTTCACACACGCGCACTCTTCACACACGCGCACTCTTCACACACGCGCACTCTTCACACACGCGCACTCGCACTCTTCACACACGCGCACTCTTCACACACGCGCACTCTTCACACACGCGCACTCTTCACACACGCGCACTCTTCACACACGCGCACTCTTCACACACGCGCACTCTTCACACACGCGCACTCTTCACACACGCGCACTCTTCACACACGCGCACTCTTCACAAACGACACTTTAAATCTCTCGACAAACTAAAAGACGTAAATGACATTAGTGTGTGTTCTACGTAAAAGATATGATTGCACTGAATGTCACCTTGCTCATTCTGCTCAAGATCAGGATTAACTGAGTCCACATTAGGGGTGGAACGGTACACGTATTCGTATCGAGCCGAAACGGTACGGGCGTCACGGTTCGGTGCACGAATTTACACGGAGAATACACGGTATAAAAATAAATAAAACTCGCGTGCAAATGAATTAATGTAATGCGGAACTACTGTTAGATACGTGGTTTCTTTAGGGACACATAATCTGTACCATCGGCTTAGCTCTGAACGCGCGTTCACTTCAAACATTGGCTTTATACGCGCGTCCTATTCGCTTTGGACTAGCGTCGAACTAGACGCCATAGACGCGAATTTGACACTCTATTCGCGTTTGGTGTGACCGCATAATGGGCTGGGATGTCAAGATTGCAGAGAGAGAGAGAGAGAGAACTCTACACTGTAAACTCTTGTCAAACTGTAAGTGTAACCTACAACTATCACCCAACCAAAAACACACACACACACACACACACACACTGTTTGAAAAGCAAAACATATTTCAAAACAGTCTGTGGGTCCCATCTTTTGGACATTCGTCATATTGCATTGGTTTTCATTTCTTGTTCTCGGAGCACTAATCTTACACATTCTACATTGATTAAAAAAAGAAAATCGAATGTGTTTTTAATGGCAGTATTTTTTTATACAGAAATCCATTATTTATAATTCAGATGAAAATAATGTTAGATTGTTAATTAAAATTAAGGAAAACAAATATATTGATCTGAAATATAGCAAATTAATTTTAAATTAATTCAGGTACAATTACCAAACATATCGCAAGGTCTTTTTGTCTTTTGATTAATTTAATTAATAAACTAATTATATAAAACTATTGTCAGTGCACTACAAATAAACTGGTTATATGCCTTTAATAATAAAACTTATTTAAAAAATACAATGCCTTCTGCATTTTTGTTTTGCTTTTCCCTCCATTGTACCGAAATCGTACCGAACCGTGACGTCTGAACCGAGGTATGAACCGAACCGTGACTCCTGTGTACCGTTCCACCCCTAGTCCACGTCATGCAAACGAGAAACTCTTCTAACCACAGCTCGAGATCTGTCGCTCACACACACACCTCTGCGATGCTGTTTGCGAATGTTCGTTAGAACGATGGTTTCGGGAAACACGACTCGTTGAACTGCTGATAACGACGAAACTTGCAACCATAGTTGGCTAGCGATGCTTTCGGGAAACACCCGTTCAGTGTTTGCATCTGTATTTACTGCTGATCACCTGCGATCGGATTGCTTCAGACAAACATCACCTGCTGTAAATGAGGATTTAGTTATTCATAGAAAATTCTGAATAAGTGCACATTAATATTGCGCTGCTCATCATTACATTCAGTTAAAGATTTTCCTGACACTTGAGAATTGCATTGATTTGTTGTTCTGACGGATGCACTATCATCTCTCTTCAGCGATCGGTCGGACGCTGATTCCTCGTTACTTCAGGAGTGTGTTTGAGGGCGGCGCCAACGAGCTCTACTACGTCCTGAAACACCCGAAAGAGTCTTTCCACAACAACTTTGTGTCTCTGGACTGTGATCAGTGTACTATGGTCACGCAGAACGGCAAACCCATGTTCACGCAGGTGTGTGTGTGTTGTTTAATGTAACGTTTTTGGTATGTACACTACCGTTCAAAAGTTTGGGGTCGGTACGATTTTAAATACTTTTAAAAGAATTCTCTTCTGCTAACCATGGCTGCGCTTATTTGATTAAAAATACAACAAAAATCAGTTATAGTATTAAATATTATTCCAGTGTAAATCAGCTGTTTTCTGTGTGAATATACAGTAAAGTGTAATTTATTCCTGTGATCAAAGCTGAATTTTCAGCATCACCAGTGTCAGTGTCTTCAGTGTCAAATGATCCTTCACAAATCAGTATAATATGAGGATTTGATGCTCAAGAAACATTTATTATTATTATCAGTGTTGGAACAGTTGTTGGTCTGTCAGTTGTACAGTTTTTTTTTTTTTTTTTGGATTCTTTGATGAATAGGAAGTTCAAAAGACTTTTGTAACATTATAAATGTCTTTACTGTCACTTTCGATCAAATTAATTAT
Source organism: Rhinichthys osculus (assembly GCA_029959095.1). NCBI lineage: Eukaryota > Metazoa > Chordata > Actinopteri > Cypriniformes > Leuciscidae > Rhinichthys > Rhinichthys osculus. The sequence goes on along the minus strand of JARWKJ010000022.1, from coordinate 983,881 downwards.
TCCTTGATAAATAAAAGTATTGATTTCTTTCCTCCAAAAAATAAAAATAAAATTCTCACTGACCCCAAACTTTTGAACGGTAGTGTATGTGTGTGTGTTCAATGTTGAATGTTCAATTTATTTATAAAGCAAATATTAATACAACAACAGTCGACCGCAGTGCTGTACATGGGACAAAGCGTAATAATTGTAAAATCACATTCAAATTCTATATTATTACAACACAGACAAAACCAGAGAATCAATGAGGCATCAATAAAAACCCGTACATCACTAACACAACACTCATGTATGATCAAACGCCAGAATAAATATGATTTTAAATGTCGTTTAAACGAGTGGTGCACTACCGGATGTAATGAGGTAAACCATTCCACAGTGTGTGTGTGTGTGTGTGTAACTCTGCTGGTCTTCTCAGGTGTGTGTGGAGGGCCGTCTCTACCTGGAGTTCATGTTCGATGACATGATGAGAATAAAGACATGGCATTTCAGCATCCGGCAGCACAGAGAGCTCATTCCCCGCAGCATCTTGGCCATGCATGTCAGTTCCTCCTCCTGGGTCTCAAAGTAGAATTACATGTTTGTTTTTATATCTGATGTTTCATACCTGATGATCGTGTGCTTTTGTGTCCGTCTCAGGCACAAGACCCGCAGATGTTGGATCAGCTGTCCAAAAACATCACCAGATGCGGCCTGTCAAACTCCACCCTCAACTACCTCAGAGTACGAGCACAACACTGGCGTCCTATACATTAATCTGGATGCATTTGAGAACAGCATTTACAGTAGTCAACATTTGAACTGGATCAAAAAAGGTCATCGGACAAGAACGGGTATTGTTCAAAATTCATGTATAACTTTGATGAAAGGTTTTGATCCACTTTAAATGTTGACTACGGTAGTTTCAAAACACTCACCGGTGTTTTCCAAGCGTGTTTCTCACTCACAGATCCTTAAAAAGTCTTAAATTATTTTATTTTTTAAATTTAAGGCCATAAAAAGTCATTTTTCTTTTACTTTAACTTGGCTGTATCTAAATATCAAATTAAACTTTACCGGTTTTAGTTTCATATTTAAAATACCCTTTAATAAAAAATTGTATTTAAATATTGAATAATAATATAAACAATCTCATAGCATTATTTATGTAATTTTAAATGCATTGTAAATATATTAATGCCACTTCTGTGCTGCAAAGATGGATTTTGTTGATAATGATTTCTTTGATTGGTAACAGCCAATCTGTGTTATTATTCTAATCGAGTTTAATTTGAATTTTAGAATTTGACATAAGGTGATGCATACATCTAATACGTTTGGAAGAAATGCCTTTATATAGCCTAGGTAAAAATGCCCCTGGAAATCAATTTATGGCAAATATTGCATTTCCCCTTAATAAAAGTCAATTACTGACCACCGCATAGAATATGAAAAATATGAATGTCTTTGTAAGTCAGCTGTCTAAACCAGCCATGGTACCAACACAAATACACACTCAGCAAAATATCATCTAATTATGCCATCAACAAAACTTGTTTTTGTCAGTATTGCACACCTCTAATGTACAGTATTCATTATTTCTTCAGGTCTTAAAAAGCCTTACATTTGACTTTAAAAAATGTGAAGCCTGACAGTGAAGCAGAAACCCTGACACTAAAATGTCGGAACGCGCTAGAATAATCTTACTGCGTTTGCGTAAAATGTGATAAAAGCACACTGCGTTGATACAGAGAGACCAGACTTCGATCACAATCATTTTATCAACAAAATGTCCCGCTACTCACTGGTGCATCCAGGCCGCTGTTCACTGTGTCTAACACGCAGTTGCTCTCATGGTTTGCTGCAGGACAGCAATCGCAAGTTAATTTTTCTGTCATCTTAGCAGGAATCCAATATGAAGATTGTCCAAAGTCACATTTATATTTGGCACACCAATATGCTGAAAAACTATTGTCCCAGTGTACATGCAAGCCAGTAACTCAACAATGTAAAACCCAATGTAACTCGATGTAAAAACCAAACTGTTTACAAGGCTTTATTAAAGTGTAGTCAACAATTGTATCTCTTAAAACTTATCTTTGATCACCAAAATTAGTTTTTTCCTTTCCTTTCCATGCCTTAAAATATCTTGAATGTAACTCGACACCTCGTTTAGTATTCGCGGTTCTATGAATATGCAGATGAGCCCCGCCTCCACTCACTCCCTCAGCTCAGAGATCCACTGGCTGATGATCACACGTTGATCTGATTGGTTACAAGGTCGTTTGTGACGTCAGAAACACCAGCGATTTCAAACCGTGTTTTTGAGACTGTCTTTGGTTCACTGCAGTTTTAAGCAGAAAATACTCAGCAATGCTGTCGACTTATGAACTTACACATGTGTGTCTTAAAGCATATTAAAAACACCAAAGACATATAAACAACATTAAACGCTGGATTTTCACCACAGGGGGACTTTAATAAATCAGGTTATTTCCTGGTGGTGATGTTAAATCCTAATCATTCATTTATCTGACTCCCAGTATTCAATTTATGTCGGTTGTGATTTTAAATCGAGCAACAAACGTAGGTTAATGTGTTTGCATCTAGATGATTAACCCGTTTATGACATCACTCTAATAAAGAAAAACAGTTTAACACATTTATGCGTTATCTGCTAAAGCATAATTGGTTTAAGAACATGCATATAAACACTCACTGTGACACTGAACCGCACATAGCAGGCTCAGACAGTATAAACAGACATCTATGGGTACAATATGCGTCACATGACTAAACATGTCATCGTTTTTGAATACCTCTGTTTTCAGTCCACACTACAATGCAAAAATACTGTTTTAAATGTGTCCTCTTGGGAGAGCATCTTCAGAAAGCTCCATTTTCGCGGATGAAGTATGTATCCGCTTTCATTCAGCAGAAGAGTAACTTCTCTTGGTGTGTGTGTGTCTCAGTTGTGTGTAATCCTGGAGCCCATGCAGGAGCTGATGTCCAGGCACAAGACGTACAGTCTGAGTCCCCGAGACTGTCTGAAGACGTGTCTGTTCCAGAAGTGGCAGAGGATGGTGGCTCCACCAGGTGAGGAACCGGTCAGTCTGTTCTCAGACGTCCCGCCGGTGTTTCTGTAACGCGTGTGTGTCCCGTAAATGTCCCGTGTCCTGAGTGTGTCCCTGTAACGGCTGAAATACACTACACGACTTTTGCTCAGATTTTTGCGTCGTTTTGAGATCTGGGTGAGTCGCAGATGTTGCCGAATGTCTGTGCCAGTCTGCAGATTTTGTGTGTTCGCAGTTGACAGAATTCACAGAAAATCATTAAGTGTATGATGGGCACAGACTCCATCCAGTCGGACGACATCTAAACACGTTCGATATTTTGAGCCGATTTTAGAACACATGTGTAGTGTATGATGCATCTCTAATAAATACTGTACATAATACAGCAGGGTACCCGCGGGTCTTAAAAGTCTTGAATTTGATCATCTCAAACTAAGGCCCTGTCCCATTTCTCCCCCCTTAAAACTTCCACTTGGTTTTGAGTGCCCTCGAAAGTAAAGTCCCCTCAACGAGGGAAGTGGAGTTGAAGATCTTTCCCTATGAAATGGGACACCACTATATGCAAATTAGCGCGGCAATCCTCAATACGTCACGTGCAGCGTCAAAGTGTCTACTACTTCTACTACTATTTTCATTCATAAAATTGCCGGTTCCAGTTGTTGTGTTGCCTGTTGTGTGGGCTGTTTTCGTTTATCTACATCTGATGAATCAACAGAGAAGACATGTGGAATATAGAAGACGCATTTCCGGTAATTTTGCCATATATTTGTTTGTATCTAATCGTTTAGAAGCGCACACAACCCAAAGTTTGCTTGTCTAACGTTAGTTGCAATCCGTTTCCGAACGCGCGCGCGCCGCCATGGGAACCGGGGCAACGTCTCTTGCGCGGATCATTGTGCTTTTAGTAGCTGTTTTTACCACCAACGTCCCGCAATTTAGAAACCGCAGACACTGCACTTTACAACAATCACCGATTGTGCTCAGTGCTGATTCTGACGGTTTGGGTTTAGAGAGAAATGACAGCGCGCTGTGAAGGGAAGATGATGCGCTAGACGAACGCGGCTAGTTTTGAATAATTTTACCTCACATATCTTCTTTTTATAATCCTTGGAAGCCAAAATCGAAAATAAAATTAGATTTACTAACTTACCCAGATCAGATGTATATTTGATTTGCTTTTGAAGCACTCGGCAGATATCATATGAACATCGTCAGATAGCTTCGTGAAATATTTTCTAACATTAGTGTTGAAAACTCAACAGTCCATTGGATGTGCATCAAACTAACATATTCCAACATATTTCGACATCGAAAATATACTTAAAATAAAATTGTTCCTTTCCAGCGGTGTCCGCCATCTTAGTTGAAAAATTTGACGCACTGGGCTGGCTCGCTGAGTTCGCAAGGTATCCTGGGTAATTTCATCTTCCACTTCGTTTTAAGCCTGCATCGGACCGCACTATGTTTTGAGGGTTGATTTTAAGGGGAGAATAGCACTCCCCCTTGCTCTTTGGAGTATTGGGACACCCTACCCCTACACGAGAACGCGCAAAAACAAGGGTTAGGGCAGAAATCTAGGGAAAGGGGAGGTATTGGGACGCAGCCTAAGGCCTTGAATTTAGTATACAAAGTCTTGGATTTCGTTACAAAGGTCTTATATATTTTTTTGCCTTTGCTAGGATTAAGTTCGTACCGTAACAAAATTAACTGTTACTAATGTAGGCTAATTCAAAATGTATGCAGCGTTGAGTCCACCTCGTGCTCCACGTCATAGCAGAAAAAGCGATAGCGTGCACACCATTACTAGGCATAGCGTGCACACCATTACTAGGCATAGCGTGCACACCATTACTAGGCATAGCGTGCACACCATTACTAGGCATAGCGTGCACACCATTACTAGGCATAGCGTGCACACCATTACTAGGCATAGCGTGCACACCATTACTAGGCATAGCGTGCACACCATTACTAGGCATAGCGTGCACACCATTACTAGGCATAGCGTGCACACCATTACTAGGCATAGCGTGCACACCATTACTAGGCATAGCGTGCACACCATTACTAGGCATAGCGTGCACACCATTACTAGGCATAGCGTGCACACCATTACTAGGCATAGCGTGCACACCATTACTAGGCATAGCGTGCACACCATTACTAGGCATAGCGTGCACACCATTACTAGGCAAGTGAGGTACAAAACAAGATAGCCTAGTTTAATCCGCTGTGGCCACAAATGACAGAATTTAAACCCCAAATAAGAGCTTTTCTGTTAAAAGGATATATTTTCTACCCGGTCTTTTCAACAGTATCTGGCAACCATGCGCGCGCGTTCTCTCTACACTGCTGAAGCACGGATGATCTGAAAACACAGACAAGCTGCAGTTCAGCGATCTTTATTTAAGATGTTCTACTTAAATTCAAGTGTCATCCAGTCGGTCTGTGTTCTGTCACGAGCCGCTTGCGCTGTTTGTGCGACTAAATCTGCGATCAAAATGCAGGCTGATATCCACCAGTGTTCATACGAGCAAGAATGCAATGTTTCCCAAATATCCACACGATTTCAAATGTGACATTGATTTTATACAACAGTAAAAAAGAAAAGAAAAAAGGGTAACATTAAGTGATGTACTAGATTGAAAACAGCATTGTCAGGCTTGCTCTGTTTTGCAACGAAATATGTGGCTTTGAACGAATCGTGAGATTCAATGAATGAATGACTCAAAGACTCACTCATAAAGATAGTGAGGTACCGCCACCTACTGGCGATTTTAATGTTTTTTAACATTGCAAATTGAATGAACATTGTTTTATTTAAAGCATTATTATTATTATCATTTTTTTTTTAAGGTATTACAAAGGTAAAAAATGAAATGGAAAAATGTATTAAAGGGGGCAAATCTTGTCCCTTAATAGAAAAGGTGTGACTGCACCAGGGGGTACGGCACTCTAAAACATTGGAGAACCAAATTATGTAGAACTGCACAAGTGCTACTGCTAAAGAGTGCAATGTCAATAATGTCTCATAAGCTTAATTGAATTGGCCTAGAGAGAATAATTATTATGACATTTTCTGTCTAAAGACTACATATAAAATAACTACCTAAAGTAAAGTAACTGCAGTTTGACTAAAAGTTGACAAAAAATGCAAAGACTTTTCGTCAACTACAACTATAAAAAACTGGATGACTCAAATGTTATTAAGACCAATAAGCATTTTCGTAAATCAAAAATGGCTGCCAACATTAACACTGGCCTACATACACGGGTCATGCGCGCTACAATGCTGTTGCGTATGTATTAAATATGACTGATAATTTAAGTAAAATGTTTTATTTAATTCAAGTAGCCTCCTTGTACATAATTATTTTCTAGGGTTTAAAATGTAAACAGATTTGACATTTTCCCCTCGTACTTCTGTGGGAATGGGTACGAAGTTGGCATTGAATTTCATTTGAAATGCTATTAAAAAGGTCTTAAAAAGCCTTGAATTTAAGTTGGAGGATCCTGGGGGTACCCTGTACAGTCATAATACGCTGACCAGACGATGGAAATCAAGGGTGCGAAGTCACAAAGATTGAGAAAAAATTGAGACGACATACGAGATCGAGTAAAGTCATAAAAAGAAGGAAAAAACGTACCATCCAGATCACGGATCACGCGCTTGAGTGATCGTGTTGAGATACTAGGAGATGAAGCCGCGAGCTCGCGCATGCCAGAAACACACTATCTGCCGTTTGTTTAGTACTTGTTTGCTGCAGTTTCACTTCACTCCCAGGACGAAAAATACGGAAATCCTTATAAATACGGAAATCACAGAAGAATGCGCCATGTGTTTCTGTTTAGTGTATATAGTGTATATATGATCCTCAGTCCTGTAGTGTAGGATGCCCAGCTTTGCTCTCTAACTGTTCGCAAAAGTCGACAAGTGTATGATGCCTGCTGTTTGTGTAGTGTAGTCTTAACGTGTGTGTGTGTGTGTGTCCCGTCTCGCAGCTGAACCTGCCAGACAGGCGCCCAGTAAGAGACGGAAGCGCAAGATGTCGGGCGGCAGCACCATGAGCGCAGGCGGAGGAACGAACAACAACAGCAACAGCAAGAAGAAGAGCCCAGCAAACAGCTTCCCCCTGTCCAGTCAGGTGCCGGTGAGTGGCCAATCACGTCACAGGAGGCAGTCTTCTGACATCATCAACACATGCAACACGCTGTACTGTCCTCGATGAGCTGCACATTCAAAACATATGCAACGTTTATAATGTGATTTATATATACACTGCCGTTCAAAAGTTTGGGATCGGTACGATTTTTAATGTTTTTAAAAGAAGCCTCTGCTCACCAAGGCTGTGTTTATTTGAGCAAAAATACAACAACAAAAAAACAGTAATATTGTTAAAAATTACTCCAGTGTAAATCATGTTTTCTATATGAATATACAGTAAAGTGTAATTTATTCCTGTGAATTTTCTGCATCATTACTCCAGTCTTCAGTGTCACATGATCCTTCAGAAATCACTCTAATATGAGGATCAAGAAACATTTATGATTATTATCAGTGTTAGGAAACCATTATGTATAATTGCTTTTCAGGATTCTTTATATAGATCTATATATAGATAGAAATACATGAATATACAATGTGTGTGTGTATATATATATATATATATATATATATATATATATATTAGGCATATGCCGGTATCAAATTTTCATGATGCGATTAATTGATTGAGCTTTTATCACGGTATACGGTATTATCACGATATTTTAATCGCACAAGAGAAACAGACGGATTGGGGGTATCTAAAAAAAACTTGCATCACAATGTGTAATTGTGATTGTCAAAACATAAATTTTATTTTTTAGTGACAACATGTTATAATGTTTACATGGTACAGTTACTGAGGCTACTGTTTGTATTATTGCTTAACACAATTTTCATGATTTCAATTAAATTCTTGGATTTAATTTCAATCTTGATTCAATATTGACTCATTTGGATAAATATTAGGTAGGCTACAGTAGATAGCCTGCATTTAATTTTTTCTCAAGAAAAAATATATCTCACATAATGCTGTAAACATACAGAGAGAAATTAAATATAATGCATACAATATAAATATAATAATAATATAAATATAAAAATGTAATATGCCGTAATTTTCATTATAATAACAATTATATAATGACAAGTAAACATATATTAAAATATGTAATATAGTGCACATATTTAGCAAAATACTCCTCTCTATAGCTATTTTCTTATAGTCAACTAACATTAAATGGCTTTCCTGAGGTAAATGTAACGTTCTGTGACATAATTGTTCTCCTGCAGTGTTATTGACCTCTTTCCGTGGTTGAAAAACACTGATTGATCAAAAGTACGTACCTTTCGGTGGGTTGTACTGTATCTTTAATAAAAAGTAACAGATGATCTGTTTACTTGATCTGAGGCGCGCGATCTGTCACGTCATTTACAAGCACCAAAACAGTATTTATTGTCTGAATTTCGTTATAAAACCTGAGAGCTGATATTTTTTTCATATCAAAAGTAACCTGCTCTGTCTAGTCTGTCGGCGTCAGTGTCCTCTTTGCTCCGCGATTTTTCTCTGCGTGAGAAAATGGATGTGTGGCGCGAGACCGTGTGAAAGTGTCAATTGCGTGAGTCTCAAGCTGAATGCGTGAGAGTTGGCGGCCATGCGGGGGATAAATCGTCTAATATAAAAATATACAGTATATTAGTTTTATATTCATTTATTTAATGTTATTATATATATTTTAATTAGTTTTTATGTATATTTATATATTCATGTATTTAATGTTATTTTATATATATATTATATTTTTGTAATGATATGTATTCATATGTATATTTATATATTCATCTATTTATTGTAATTGAATATATATATATTAATATTTTTTTGTGTGTGTGTGTGTGTGTGGCAAAAGCGGCCGTCCTTTAGTCCCCCCGAGTGCTAACTCCTCTGGTTCTCTGTTGCTCTGCTCAGGATGTGATGGTTGTTGGCGAGCCGACGCTGATGGGCGGCGAGTTCGGAGACGAGGACGAGCGTTTGATCACGCGGCTCGAGAACACGCAGTTTGACGCCGCTAACGGCATCGACGACGAGGACAGCTTTAACAACTCGCCCGCGCTGGGCGCTAACAGCCCCTGGAACAACAAGCCTCCGTCCAGCCAGGAGGGCAAGAACGACAACCCCACCTCACAGGCGTCTCAGTGAGACCCGCGGGGGGCGGGGCCAACGGGCCGCGAGGGGGCGGGGCCGACCCGGCGTCCAATGGGAAGAAAGAGGCGTGGTCGAAGATCGGCTCATTCATCTACCTGCAGAACGACTCTTCCTGTCAGCAGAGGAAATGAACCTGAAGGATCAGAGATGACATCAGACACACAGGGCTCGTGGTTTTGTTGGTGTTTTACGGGAGGACACTCCTCTGAGAGCCTGTAGATAGTTCACATGATTAAGTTAAGACGGAACGGAGAGATCTGACCACGTAAACCGCCAACAAGACCAACGAACACCCAGCTCCTGTTTCACCCCCAAACCACTGCATTTCTGCATGTTGAAAATATGCATATTTTTCATATTAACCATGTTTAAAAGGTAGTTCCCTGCAATGATTTTGCATTATAACACTGGGTTGCAGTGAGAAGCTTATCGAATTCATTTTAAATCCGCATAAATCAAAACACTACCGTGATGTATGAATACAGCAACACTTTACTTAAAGCATTCATATATAGTGCAGTATGAAAGTGTTTTTAATGCATTAATTATGCCTCGTATTGCAACATTATTATTATATATATATATATATATATATATTCATCGTCACACCTTCTGAAAGTAAAATGCATTAAAACATGACCAGGATTCTGAAAATATAATGCATTATAACATTTTTAGTTTTTTACTTAAAGCCTTGATATATAGTGCATTATTAAAGTATTTTTAATGCATTAATTATGCCTTGTATTGCAAGTAATAATGTTATACATATTAATGGCTACACCTTCAGAAATTATAATGCATTAAAACACAACCAGGATTCTGAAAATATTATAACGCATTATAACACTTTTTTATATTTTATTTAAAGCCTTGATATATAGGTATATAGATAGATTGATATATGAAAGTATTTTTAATGCATTAATTATGCCTTGTATTGCAACTTATAATGTTAATTGTAACCAGCTATAATGCTCATTGATTCATCGCTATACAGTTATAGTGCATTAAAACACAACCAGGATTCTGAAAATATTATAATGCATCATAATGCTTTAAGCAAAGTGTTATCAAAACTAGTTTTCAATTTAAATAAATCTTTTTCTGTTGCTTTGCATTAGTTTTTGCAGGAGCAAATGTTTAATTGCAAACAAAAAAACAACCTCATTGTTTTCTTTCAGCAAAATGCATTTCTTATTTTTGTTTGTTTGTGTTGATTTCGGAGTGAAATGTGAGCTGGCCGTGTTCTGCTCTCTGATTGGTGGAGGAACAGCGTTCACATGAAGAGCGTTTCAACTCAGACACGTTTTGGAGAGGTTTATCCGTGTTTTATACCAGCCTCGATTTCCCTAGAATGTTTTTATTTGCCTTTTCTTTTTCTTTTTCTTTCTGCCGATGTTGAAAGCTGCAAACCAAGGAGTAACAGAACCGTCGAGGTCCTTAAAGATCTCAGCCCTCAGATTCTATTGGTTTGTGTTATTTTTGAAGAGAGTGGTTTAGCGTGGGCTTTCGGTTGAGTTTTGTGTACTTGTGCTTGTATATTTAAGGTAGTAGCAGAGTTCTGTATAACTGTATTGAGATGTATTCCCCCTAGAGTTACATAAAGCCATTCTGATCTAATGTGTAAAAGAGAAACACACATGAACCTCGTCTTTCCCCTTCTTTGATTTGTGTGAAACTGATTCAGTGAAATCAAGGGCACAATCTGTGTTTGTTTCAGATCCGGACGCTTTAAACACACGTTTTCTGTGTTTCGTTCTCACACACACACACACGAACTGTTCGACTGGACTCCGTTAACTTGTTGCTGGTTGGTTTGTTTTTCTCGCACACCCAATAATGCTGAAGCCTTTGAACTCGATTTTTGTACTATTTTTGATTTTTTCCCTCTTTCTGACCAGCTGAATCAGTTTAAGTGAATTAAAGGTCTGCACTTGCGATTGAAATAAACCTTGAACCTTGTAGATGCCCCTGTTTGATATAATAACCTCGTTTTCTTAATTTCTGCCCTTGATTAAATTAATGTATGGAACCAATAAAATATGAATTTTCACTTTAAGGATTTGTTTCTGTGTGATTCAGCTGTAAAATGCAGGTTAGATTCATGCGTCTCGTTGAAATGTTTACAGGGTCAAAACTTTAAAACAGTAACTCTTAGCTCTAGGGTTAGGCTCTCTCACTCTAAGCTTCATACACTTAGAATTTATCACTGGCAAAGGCTAGCAATTAGCTTAGGACATTCTAGTGACATGTTAATTCATGCTAACAACATGTTAATTCATGTTAGCAACATGCTAATTCATGCTGGCAACATGTTAAATTGTTAACGTGTTAAAAAATGTTAGCAACATGATAATTCCTGCTGACAAAGTGTTAAATCATGTTAGAAATGTGATGAAACATGCAAGCAATGTGTTCATTCATGTTAGCAATATGCTAGAATGTTAATTCGTGCTAGCAACATGTTTATTCTTGTTAGCAACATGTCAAAACTGTGAACATGTTCAGTTTTGTGTGAAACTGTGCTACCAACATGCTAATGCAGACTAGCAACATGCTAAAACATGTTATGTTATCTGTGAAAAAATGCGAGCAACATTAATGTTAACAAAACATTAAAACATGCTATTCCATGCTAGCAAAACATGTTAATTCATGCTAGCAATGTGTTAAAACATGGTTATTCGTGTTAACTATAAAAACATACTAGCAACATGGTAATTAATGTTAGCAACATATTAAAACATGCTACCAACAGGCTAATTCAGGTTAGCAACCTGGTAAAAAATGCTAGCAAAACATGTTAATTCATGCTAGCAATGTGTTAAAACATGGTTATTCGTGTTAACTGAGAAAATATACTAGCAACATGGTAATTAATGTTAGCAACATATTAAAACATGCTACCAACAGGCTAATTCAGGTTAGCAACCTGGTAAAACAGGCTAGCAAAACATGTTAATTCATGCTAGGAATGTGTTAAAACATGGTTATTCGTGTGTTAACTATGAAAACATACTAGCAACATGGTAATTAATGTTAGCAACATATTAAAACATGTTACCAACAGGCTAATTCATGTTAGGAACAGGTTAGCAACCTGGTAAAACATGCTAGCAAAACATGTTAATTCATGCTAGCAAAGTCTTTCTTTCTCTTTTCACCACTAAATGTAAAGCAACTTTCCAACTTCCATATGGCTAAGCTAACTCACAGTTTGTCCCAACGAACTTTACTCTAGTTTTCAGGTCTTATTCCGGCTCTATTTGTCATCAGTGTCACAGATGTGTGTTTGTAGCGCAGATAATTAGACAAAGAAGCTCCAGGCCAAGTTTGAGCATCTGCTGTGAAACTGGATCAAATGCAGAACTGAGCTGGTGTTTCCACGAGACTTTACCCATGATGCAGCTGGTGGTTCGGTTCAAAGCCCACAGGCTGTTTTGTTCTTGAAATGAACACATGATCTCATGCAGTATTGTTTACTAATCAAATCTGACTTTCCAAAATCACCATGGCATGAGTTTACTTTATTAGTCTGGTGTATACAATGTTTGTCTGTTGCTTTTGTGTATTGCATTGCATGTGGTTTTGATTACAGAACCTGTATGCCCTTTAATATTTCATATTCGCAGGTTTGCAATAAGTTTCTTCATAATAACCTGATTCATATGTGAAAGGGTGAATTTAATCTTTCACTTCAGTCCAGTGACATTTAAAATCGCCTCGGCTGGATTGAAACCGGTCAGAACAATGACATTTGAATGTCAAATGTCTGTATCAGAGTGAAGGAATATCGTAGTGAATCTTTATACGGAATTGAAGCAGAAGAGTGCTGTCAGAGCTGATTCTACTAGAGCATCGACGCAAAACACATTTATATATGTCAGTTTTACGCTAATTATGTTTTAAAGCACTTGGATTACGATTAATTTGGATTTCAATATGAGTGATTGATTATTATCAACTACTTTTTTAATAAAAACAACCATTAGAATGATCAGCAAACAGGGACCCTCACGTGATCGCTGTTACTTTTCTCAGCGTTGCTTTGAATCAACTAATCACATTAATTTCCGTTGACTCGATACTGTTTTTTTATTATTATTAATTTTAGGAGATCAACCGTTGACCCTTTTAATCCCAGATTCCAATTAAGGAAGAAGTTAAACTTTCCGTTGTTTCCAATTCTAAAAAAAAAACCACCCTAACTTAAGATTTTAATGCGATTTTAATCGACCCTGGATTTATGGGAGTTGTAGTTTACAATGAAGCCTCATTCTAATTGGCCGGGGCTGCTCACGTGACCCTCCTCCTGTCACACGTGGGTTCCTGTGGCGCCGAATCGACAGCAGTACCACAGATTTTCAACAGGTCTATTTGTGCAAGATGAAGCGTCGTTATCAAAACACATGTTAATAATCATCTATGTGTGACAGATATTACAGTTTGAGTTCTGGGTTTAGTGTCTGAGCGGCAGGATGACCCAGAAACAGCCGTTAGAGGTTCGGTTCGTGGCTGATGAAGATGTTTTGGATCATATTGTAGAGAAACAGCAAGGTAAAAGTGTTTCTCTT
>JARWKJ010000022.1:962500-965000 GCA_029959095.1 Rhinichthys osculus | reverse complement strand
TGACATTCAGGGTCAGATTGTTGTCTTTACACCATCCTGTCAGTCTATCAACTTCATCTCTGTAGGCGTTCTCGTCGCTGTTGGAGATTTCTCCCACCACAGTTGTGTCATCTGCAAATTTCATCATTGTATTCGAGGGGTGGGTGGGGATGCAGTCATACGTGTAGATGGAATAGAGCAACGGGCTCAACACGCAGCCTTGAGGTGCTCCAGTGCTGAGGGACAGGCTCGAGGATTGGTGTGGGCCCATTCTCACTGTCTGTGGGCGATCTGTCAGGAAATCCTTGATCCACATACACAGGTTGCTGCTGAGGCCCAAGTCAAGGAGTTTGGTGACCAGCTGGTTAGGAATGATGGTGTTAAACGCCGAGCTATGGTCTATGAAGAGAAGTCTCACATATGTTTTTCCCTTGTCAAGATGAGTCAGCGCTTTATGGAGGGCTGTAACGATAGCATCCTCAGTGGACCTGTTTTCCCTATAGGCATACTGATGCTGGTCCAGGTTGAGGGGGAGGGCAGATTTAAAGGAGAACTCCGGGCAATTTGTAAGTTAATCTTGATCGTTAGACCTTTGTGAGTACTGACTATAGGAAAAAAAACGAACCGGATTGGTGCTTGCTACGCGGAGCTGCGACCGCGAATGCCCAGAGCGCACCCAGCTAAAACGGCAGCTATGGGGGCATCGACATAAAGAGCGTTTTTAAGCCTCTTAACAGACACAAAATGCAATTAAAATGTCTGTCCAACATGAACAGGGACCCTACATGTGAACAAGATGCGTTTAGCAACTTAGCCATTGTTTCAACTCACCTAAATAGTCTTTTAGACGGCAAGCTGTAGTCTCGCGCTGCAGTCCCGTGCCGTAGCCGGAAAAGGTAAACAATGTCCAGGTGGGAGGAGCGTTGGATCATGTGCGACGAGTTATGATCAGAGTTGCTTACAAGTGAAGAAGAAATGGCTCCTCCCACCTGGACATTGTTTACCTTTTCCGGCTACGGCACGGGACTGCAGCGCGAGACTACAGCTTGCCGTCTAAAAGACTATTTAGGTGAGTTGAAACAATGGCTAAGTTGCTAAACGCATCTTGTTCACATGTAGGGTCCCTGTTCATGTTGGACAGACATTTTAATTGCATTTTGTGTCTGTTAAGAGGCTTAAAAACGCTCTTTATGTCGATGCCCCCATAGCTGCCGTTTTAGCTGGGTGCGCTCTGGGCATTCACGGTCGCAGCTCCGCGTAGCAAGCACCAATCCGGTTCGTTTTTTTTCCTATAGTCAGTACTCACAAAGGTCTAACGATCAAGATTAACTTAAAAATTGCCCGGAGTTCTCCTTTAACATGCTTCATCACCAGCCTCTCAAAACACTTGGCAACAATGGGGGTGAGCGCCACAGGTCTGTAGTCGTTCAAAGTGCTAATATGGCTTTGCTTGGGCACTGGAATGATGGTTGTTGTTTTGAAGCAGGTCGGTACAGTTGCTATGGCCATAGACATATTAAAGAAGTCTGTAAAGACATCTGCAAGTTGATGGGCACATTCTCTGAACACTCTTCCTGGAATTGCGTCAGGTCCCTCTGCCTTCCTAGTGTTCACAGACCTAAAGGTGCGTCTCACTTCCTCTGGTGTTAGCATAAGTGTGCGGTCTGTATCAGCAGGGGGAGGAGCGGCTCCGGTATCTGGTCCAGGTGTTTCAAAGCGGGCGTAGAAAAAAGCACATCAATTACCTAAAAATAATGCATGTAACCTTACAAAATAAAAGTCTTAAAATTAACGAATCATTATTTGTATAGTTATCAGATTATAATAAATTATTCACAATATATTAATATTATTGTAAAAAAAAAAAAATTAAAAGAAATCAATTTATCTTCATAAAAATATTTATTTAAAATGATATCGTCTTTAACTGTTATAATAGATGTGTTTTTAACAATTAGTGTTTCAGACATTATGAGTATTAGTAACAGTATATCACTGGATTTAAACTAAAGCAGTAAATATTACTTCTATAACTCATAACCGTGGCATTTTTCAACATTAAGCTCAATATCTTGAATTAGAGTCAGTCTGATGTCTCGTTCACTGGATTCTGGATAAGTCAAGTCAAATATATTTTATATAGCGCTTTTCACAATACAGATTGTATCAAAGCTGCTTCACAGTATCAATCAATGTTTGTTTATTACTGGGAAAGACATCCAAGTTTGGTAGAGCTGATCAGTGGTCTGAGCAGAGTCTCCTAGAACACAACCGAACACCTGCGTTAGACCTCACACACGTGTTGATTACTTTGTGTTGATGTAGTGTTGATGTTGTGTTGATGTTGTGTTGATGTTGTGTTGATGTTGTGTTGGGACTGTGTTGATGTTGTGTTGTGACTGTGTTGATGTTGTGTTGGGACTGTGTTGATGTTGTGTTGGGACTGTGTTGATGTTGTGTTGATGTTGTGTTGATGTGTTGTGACTGTGTTGTGATTGTGTTGATGTGTTGATGTTGTGTT
>JARWKJ010000022.1:945000-957500 GCA_029959095.1 Rhinichthys osculus | reverse complement strand
TTTGCAAGACATAAACTCGAAACTATGAGAATAATGTCAGATTTGCAAGATATAAATGAAATAGCGAGGAAAAAAGTTGGAATTGCGATAAAGTCAGAATTGCAAGTTATAAACTCAGAATTGCATTACATAAACTTAAAAAAATGTTTTTTATTAGTTTATTCTTAATATTTATTAAAAAATATATATTTTTAAATAAATATTAAATGCTTATTTATTTTTAATAAATAAAATTGTATAACACCAGAATTGCAAGATATAAATTAAATGCAGTTGTGAGAAAAAACTTCAGAATTTCAAAAATTAAATGTGTAAATGTGAGGAAAAAAGTCTGAATTACGAATATATGTATATATATTATAAATTAAACGCAATAGCAAGAAAAAAATTCAGAATTGCGAGATATAAACTTGCATTTGCAAGAAAAAACGTCAGAATCGAAAAAAATAAACTTGCAATATCGAGAAATATTGCTAAATTTGCTGTTTTAAGCTTGCGATAAAAAAACCCTCTGAATTGCATAAAAATTAAACTTGCAATTGTGATGAAATAAGTGAGCATTGCGAGATATAAATGAAACGCAATGGCAAGAAAAACGTCACTATTGAGAAAATGAAAAAAAAAATACTTTTTTAATAGTTTATTTTAAATAAATAAACTTCTATAGCATCAGAATTGCAAGATATAAATTAAATGCAATAGTGAGAATTTTTTTTTAGAATTGCGAAATTAAATGTGTAAAAAAAAGTCTGAATTACGAGTTATAAATTTAACGCAATAGCAAGAAAAAAGATCAGAATTGCGAGATATAAACTTGCATTTGCAAGATAAAAACGTCTGAATTGTGGAAAAAAATGTACTTGCAATTGTGAGAAATATTGCTGAATTGCGGAAATTAAATGTGCAATTCTGAGAAATATCTTCAGATATACTTCAAATATCTATACGCAATAGCAGGAAATAATGTCAGAATTGCGAGCGAGTTATAAACTTGCAACAGCGGTAAAAACGTCAGAATTGAGAAAATTAATTGAGCAATTGCGAGAAATAAATTCAGAATTGCGAGATATAAATTAAATGCAATAGTTGT
The DNA here is from genome assembly GCA_029959095.1 of Rhinichthys osculus. Classification (NCBI taxonomy): domain Eukaryota; kingdom Metazoa; phylum Chordata; class Actinopteri; order Cypriniformes; family Leuciscidae; genus Rhinichthys; species Rhinichthys osculus. The sequence goes on along the minus strand of JARWKJ010000022.1, from coordinate 956,410 downwards.
GAGGAAAAAAAAACGTCAGAATTGCGAGGGAAAAACTTGCAATTGCGAGAAATGTTAGAATTTCAAAAAGTACACTTGAAATTGTGAGGAAAAAAGTCAGAAATGTGAGTTTTAAACTGAATCACAAGAAATAAAGTCAGAATTGTGAGATAAAAAGTGACAATTACTTAATTTTTTTTATTCTGTGGTAGAAGCAATCTTCCATAGATACTGATTTAATGGCCTTGTAATATTGAGTAGATGCAGAGAAATATCCCCCCTGATACGGTCTGTAATAAACCCCTGGTGTGTGTGCTTCAGTCTGGGATCAGGCCAAGATGAGCATGTTCAACTGGCTGTGGTACGAGACCACGACGTACCTGCCGTACGCTGAGGAGACGTCGTACGAGAACTCTCTGCTCGTTCACCAGACGGGGGCGCTAGCGCTCAGCTCTCTCACACACGTGCTGCGCAGCCTCACGCCCAACGCCAGGTGACAACACTAGCCTCAAGCACAGTCATTCACAAATCAAACGCACGTACAGACCATAGACTGTATAAAACACTGGGCGTAGTGTGCGTGACGTCACTCGTAGTGTTTCTGAAGCCCAGAGTGGGCGGAGCCGGCCGTCGCCATCTTGGCCGCGCGTCACTCCCGGATAAACGAACATGTGCAGCGAGGCGGATTAGCTGAGGTGACGCTAACACACAGCAGACAAACGCTAGCAGTGACATCAGCGGCAATCCACCTGTCACTCAAGTGGCCACGCCCTTAATTATGCAGAACTTTAAGGCTAAATATAATTTAAACGGATGAGTTATAAAAAGATTCACCCCTCTAACAGTCGTCATGAAGGGCAACATTAGCAATATAGACCAAAACCACTTTTAGCACCAGACTGTGAACATGTTTATTCTGCTGTAAAGTTGGGCATTTTAACATGCGGGTCTATGGGACTGAGTCTCTTCTGCAGCCGGCCTCTAGTGGCCAGTGGAGGAACTGCAGTTTAACTCACTCAGTGCTGGATTGAAGAGAGTTATGGTGTGTGGGCGTGAGAGAGACTGGGAGGTTGCCGATTGGTACACACTGATTTCATGTTGCGTCAAAAGTAAATCTGGATTTATAAAGTCGTAAAAGGATGAAAAGCATGCGTTTGAACTTTTTGCAGTCGTACACCAGTAATTAAAACAATCCAATATTGATTATAAAAATGTGAACAAAAATAGAACAATAGTAATTTTTGTATTGTATGATATAATAATTGTTTGTAAATTGCAGAGGAATCTTCAGATTACTGGCAGAGTTTCAGCTGGAGAACAAGGACAATCCTGCGTACACGGGTGAGCATCGCCACTGCCACGAGGGCATTTATAATCCAGCTCCTGGGTGTTAAAACTTCATTGTTTTGTTGTTTGTTCAGGATTGTCTTTCCAGGATTTCTACCAGCGCTGTCGCGAGTCGTTCCTGGTGAACAGTGACATCACTCTGCGCACGCAACTCACTGAGTTCAGAGATCACAAACTCATCCGGACCAAGAAGGTCAGAACTCGCCTGTCCCTTCATATGTGCAGAATAACTCAAGCGATCATTAAAGGGAGAGTTCCCCCAAAAATGAAAATTAGCCCATAATTTACTCGCCCTCAAGTCATCCTAGGTGTGTATGACACTCTTCTTTCAGACGAACACAATCTGAGTTATATTAAAAAATGCTCTTCCAAGCTTTATAATGGCAGTGAATGGGTATATTTTTTTGGAAGTCCATAAAAGTGCATCTGTCCATGATAAAAGTGCATCTGTCCATCATAAAAGTGCATCTGTCCATGATAAAAGTGCATCTGTCCATCATAAAAGTGCATCTATCCATCATAAAAGTGCATCTGTCCATCATAAAAGTGCATCTGTCCATCATAAAAGTGCATCTATTCATCATAAAAGTGCATCTGTCCATCATAAAAGTGCATCTATCCATCATAAAAGTGCATCTATTCATCATAAAAGTGCATCTGTCCATCATAAAAGTGCATCTGTCCATCATAAAAGTGCATCTGTCCATCATAAAAGTGCATCTGTCCATCATAAAAGTGCATAAAAGTGCATCTGTCCATCATAAAAGTGCATCTGTCCATCATAAAAGTGCATCTGTCCATCATAAAAGTGCATCTATCCATCATAAAAGTGCATCTATCCATCATAAAAGTGCATCTGTCCATCATAAAAGTGCATCTATTCATCATAAAAGTGCATCTGTCCATCATAAAAGTGCATCTGTCCATCATAAAAGTGCATCTATCCATCATAAAAGTGGATCTGTCCATCATAAAAGTGCATCTATCCATCATAAAAGTGCATCTGTCCATCATAAAAGTGCATCTATCCATCATAAAAGTGCATCTGTCCATCATAAAAGTGCATCTGTCCATCATAAAAGTGCATCTATCCATCATAAAAGTGCATCTGTCCATCATAAAAGTGCATCTGTCCATCATAAAAGTGCATCTGTCCATCATAAAAGTGCATCTATCCATCATAAAAGTGCATCTATCCATCATAAAAGTGGATCTGTCCATCATAAAAGTGCATCTATCCATCATAAAAGTGCATCTGTCCATCATAAAAGTGCATCTATCCATCATAAAAGTGCATCTATCCATCATAAAAGTGGATCTGTCCATCATAAAAGTGCATCTATCCATCATAAAAGTGGATCTGTCCATCATAAAAGTGCATCTATCCATCATAAAAGTGCATCTGTCCATCATAAAAGTGCATCTGTCCATCATAAAAGTGCATCTATCCATCATAAAAGTGCATCTGTCCATCATAAAAGTGCATCTGTCCATCATAAAAGTGCATCTGTCCATCATAAAAGTGCATCTATCCATCATAAAAGTGCATCTATCCATCATAAAAGTGCATCTGTCCATCATAAAAGTGCATCTGTCCATCATAAAAGTGCATCTGTCCATCATAAAAGTGCATCTATCCATCATAAAAGTGCATCTGTCCATCATAAAAGTGCATCTATTCATCATAAAAGTGCATCTGTCCATCATAAAAGTGCATCTGTCCATCATAAAAGTGCATCTATCCATCATAAAAGTGGATCTGTCCATCATAAAAGTGCATCTATCCATCATAAAAGTGCATCTGTCCATCATAAAAGTGCATCTATCCATCATAAAAGTGCATCTGTCCATCATAAAAGTGCATCTGTCCATCATAAAAGTGCATCTATCCATCATAAAAGTGCATCTGTCCATCATAAAAGTGCATCTGTCCATCATAAAAGTGCATCTGTCCATCATAAAAGTGCATCTATCCATCATAAAAGTGCATCTATCCATCATAAAAGTGGATCTGTCCATCATAAAAGTGCATCTGTCCATCATAAAAGTGCATCTGTCCATCATAAAAGTGCATCTATCCATCATAAAAGTGCATCTATCCATCATAAAAGTGGATCTGTCCATCATAAAAGTGCATCTATCCATCATAAAAGTGGATCTGTCCATCATAAAAGTGCATCTATCCATCATAAAAGTGCATCTGTCCATCATAAAAGTGCATCTGTCCATCATAAAAGTGCATCTATCCATCATAAAAGTGCATCTGTCCATCATAAAAGTGCATCTGTCCATCATAAAAGTGCATCTGTCCATCATAAAAGTGCATCTATCCATCATAAAAGTGCATCTATCCATCATAAAAGTGCATCTGTCCATCATAAAAGTGCATCTGTCCATCATAAAAGTGCATCTATCCATCATAAAAGTGCATCTGTCCATCATAAAAGTGCATCTATCCATCATAAAAGTGCATCTGTCCATCATAAAAGTGCATCTGTCCATCATAAAAGTGCATCTATCCATCATAAAAGTGCATCTGTCCATCATAAAAGTGCATCTGTCCATCATAAAAGTGCATCTGTCCATCATAAAAGTGCATCTATCCATCATAAAAGTGCATCTATCCATCATAAAAGTGGATCTGTCCATCATAAAAGTGCATCTGTCCATCATAAAAGTGCATCTGTCCATCATAAAAGTGCATCTATCCATCATAAAAGTGCATCTATCCATCATAAAAGTGGATCTGTCCATCATAAAAGTGCATCTATCCATCATAAAAGTGGATCTGTCCATCATAAAAGTGCATCTATCCATCATAAAAGTGCATCTGTCCATCATAAAAGTGCATCTGTCCATCATAAAAGTGCATCTATCCATCATAAAAGTGCATCTGTCCATCATAAAAGTGCATCTGTCCATCATAAAAGTGCATCTGTCCATCATAAAAGTGCATCTATCCATCATAAAAGTGCATCTATCCATCATAAAAGTGCATCTGTCCATCATAAAAGTGCATCTGTCCATCATAAAAGTGCATCTGTCCATCATAAAAGTGCATCTGTCCATCATAAAAGTGCATCTATCCATCATAAAAGTGCATCTATCCATCATAAAAGTGCATCACACTTTTATGATGGACAGATGCACTTTTATGATGGATGGATGCACTTTATGGACTTCCCAAAAAAAAAAACCATTCACTGCCATTATAAAGCTTGGAAGAGCATTTTTTAATATAACTCTTGATTGTGTTCGTCTGACAGAAGAGTGTCATATACACCTAGGATGAGTTGAGGGCGAGTAAATTATGGGCTAATTTTCATTTTTGTGTGAACTACCCCTTTAATGCAGTGTTATTTGTGTGTCAGGGCGCCGACGGGGTGGAGTATCTCCTCATCCCGGTGGATAACGGGACCCTGACCGACTTTCTGGAGAAAAACGATGTGGAATGAAACCTGGAAACCGTCACGTGAATGTCACCTGATCTTTCCGATAAATAACATGTCAACTTTAAGGTTTAAGTGACACTTATTTCCTGTTTTGTCCACTTAATCATGTACAGTATTCTGTAAAATTGTGTAGGATCATGATGGAAACAATAAATATTCTTGTGCATCTGAATTTATTTACATAGAAAAATACATTCTCGTATGTATTATTTCAACACAAAATGCTGTTCCACTTTATTCAGATCATTACAAAGCAAAACATTTCCAAAACAGGAGTTTGAACAGCAAAAGGCAACTTGGTAACAATCACAAGTGAGCATGAACGATTCGAACAAACAAAAGCTTTACATGATTCACCGGTGTTGTCCCGTACAGGAGTAGATCTGAAGGATCGCAGTGATCTGGCGTTGTTCAAAAGGACTATGAAATGTTAATATCTTGAGCATAAAACAAATAACTCAAGACATTTATTATAGAACACTTTACAATAAGGTTTCGTTTATTAACATAAAACGCATTCGTTAAAATGAACTATAATTCGACAGCATTAAATATTCTTAAAGATAACTTCAGCATTAACATTAAAATCAGAAGTTGTGTGTTAACATTAGTTAAAGCACTGTGAACTAACATGAATGAACCGCTGTATTTCTACGAACATAAACAAATGCATTAACAAATAAAACCTTATTGTGAAGAGTTCCTGAAATCAGTATAAATGTGTAGTTTCTCCCAGTATGGCCTGTGCTGGTGGGCCGCTGGTGTAACGGCGTCTCCCAGTATGGCCTGTGCTGGTGGGCCGCTGGTGTAACGGCGTCTCCCGCTGGCGAGGTCATGAGCAGACGGGAGATCTCTCTCTCTGTCGACTCCGAGATCTGAGCTTGCTCTCCGTGACCGACTGAACGATCCTCAGCTCCTCCACGTCCAGATCCTTCAGCAGGAGCAGAACGGCCTCGAGTGTGTGACACTGAAACCAGGAACAACATTAGTCACATATGAGCAGTGTTGGGGCTACGCATCACACGTGATGTGCATTACACAATCAGAGGAGTGCATTACTTTATCAATTTACACATTAATATTTACGTTAATTCTTTAAAAAAAAGTTACTTTTAACTAAATTACTTTTTTAGTTTAATTTGCTTAAACATTTTCAAACTACTAAATCAAACTTCTCTTCTCCAGGAAACAGACAAAAGTAACAAAACATTACTTTCAACTTTCCATAAAGAGAGTTGTACAGTAGGTTATATAATCCATAATGGTAAGAAATCTTTTGTATGGCTTTCATAGCAAGGAAATATTCAAAGTGGTCAGAATATAATAATATTCTCGATGTGTTTTTTAAAAGAAAATGGTGTATGTTATAAAGTGTGTTGTTGAATGCATTAATGCGTTAAAGAATACCAGCAAGGTCTGGGAGAGGGAGCCTCATCTCTAGAGAACAGTAACACGTTACTTCCCATAAAAAGTAACATAAGCAGGGAGTAACAAGTCGAGTCAGCTTTATTTCTACAGCACTGAGTGTGTGTGTCAGCTTTACAGAGATACAGGAGAATAATGCAGCAGAGTGTGTGTCCAGGAGAGAATAGCGTCAGTCCAGCTTAAGTTCAGTGATGCTTCAGTTTTGTTGTAAAAAATAAAAAATATATATCAATTTAGTTCATTTATATATATATATAGCTGCTCTGGAGAAACGGTGATGTCATCGTCCAGCTCAGTTCTCATATAACGGTGTCAATGCAGGAGATCAATAATATTGCTGAATATTGGTTTTTAAAATATAAGTACAATGTAAACACTTGAATGTACACAACAAGTGCACTATTAAATGATTCATAGTAGTTAAAGACATCTAATATAAAGTCAAGTCACCTTCATGTACACAGGTGAAACTGGAAAAATGAGAATATGGTGCAAAAGTTCATTTATTTCAGTGATTCAACTTAAAAGGTGAAACTAATATATTATATTGACTCATTACATGCAAAGTGAGATATTTCAAGCCTTTATTTGTTATAATTGTGATGATTATGGCTTACAGCTTATGAAAACCCCAAAGTCAAAATTAGAATATTGTGAAAAGGTTTTCATAAGCTGTGAGCCATAATCATCACAATTATAACAAATAAAGGCTTGAAATATCTCACTTTGCATGTAATGAGTCTATATAATATATTAGTTTCACCTTTTAAGTTGAATTACTGAAATAAATGAACTTTTGCTCCATATTCTCATTTTTCCAGTTTCACCTGTAACACAATATTACGCACTACTTTTTAAAAGTAGCGTTCCCCAACACTGCACAAGAGCTGCTGTTGAACCAGAGGATGATTCTCGGGGTTTGTACCTTCCTCTTGTCTCCGGCCTCTCTCGGGGACGCCAGCGAGGGGAACTTGTCTCTCGGGAGAAGCTTCATTCCCAGCTGAGCGCGGATCTTACTACGCAGACACACATACACACACACACACACACAGACATCAGTGTGAGAGTGTGTGTCAGCTCCACATCCACACAGCAGAAACACAGGGCAGGTCTTACTTGGTTTCCTCCATACTGTAATTAAGAGGGTCGTTCTCGAACTCTGCTTCTGTAAGGCCATTGGTTGAGCTGGTGGGGGCGGGGCCTGGAGGGCTCACAAGCTCCTCCCCTTCCTTTAATGCGTGTGCGAGTTCCTCCTCTGTAATCACTGACAGAACAAACTCATGAATATTCATATCTACAGTCAAACCTAAATTTATTCAGTCACATTATCACAGTTTATTCGCTGTAGTTTAGAAAATGGTGATGAAATATGACAATATTTGACTGGTTTTGTCCGTCCTTCTGTTAGACTCTCACACATGAATTATGTTGAATATCTGTCAGCTGTTAAATTTAACTACACAATTAGATAATACCAGTTTAGCTCAACCAGTGACCAAGCAATGCTTCATGTTGTTCAGTGTGTGTGTAAAAAGAGCATTAGCAATTACAGAAAACACACTTCAGCAAAACATGATCAGCTCAAAGTGGAGGAATCATTTTTGCTCCCAAATATTTTACTGTTAGTCACTGTATGAAGAATATTTGGGTGTAATATGTCACAGTTTACTGTATTCTGCTCTCCTCACTTACATAAATGAACTATAGTGTCCTGCACACACTAGTAAAAAACAATGATATCTGGTGTCTGAATAATTTTTAGTTTGACTGTATGAAAGTGAATCAATCGAAACTAACTTTATCTGGACTATAAGTTTATTCTAGAGCTGGAGTAAACACTCTCTGTTACTGTAATCTCCTGTTATCACTGTAAAGCTGCTGTGAAACTCTGTATTGTTAAAGCGCTGTATAGATGAAGGAGACTCGACTCTATAAGCTTTATCCGTCACTGGGTGCGTTTCTGTTACAGATTTCCGCAAAACTTTTGCGTTTTTTTCCTAAATGTCGATAAAAAACGATTGAGAAATGATTGATGTTATGTGACCAAACGTCATTCCAAACATCATGGCGACGGATGGTGGGTTTATGTATATCCCAGCCGCCGCACTGGACATTATTATTAATGGGAGGAGACGTGTGTGTGTGTGTGTGTGTTCTCCCAGCATTAACGGCAAGGACAGACTCTTATACTGTGAGCGGCACACATGAGGCTTTTCTGGGTGTTTCTCCCTCAGATCGGCTTCAATCTCTTCATTGTGGCATTTCTTAAAGGTTTAGAATCCAGTATTCCTGTCATACTTTAGTCTTTTATGAGTTTAATAAAGAACTCAGTCTCGTCTTCTGTCCAAACACACCGCGATCTACGTCAGGTGACAAAAACTGTTTCCATTGCAGCTTTGTGAAACATTCCTTTTTCGAATGGCCTGAAACCCTCCTCATGATGCGAGCGTAAAAGCTATTTTGATTGTGAAGCGAAATTGACGTGTTTCCATTGGGCGTATTTTCAATTTGCGCAATTTCCAGTGTAATGTAAAGGCGCTGCACTCACGCTGGTTGTCGAGCTTGTGCAGTCCGGGCAGGGTTCTGATGACGGTCAGCCGGTATGTGTTCGGGTCGCTAGCGTAACAGCACGGGTTCTCCGCTAGCCACAGGACCTTCAGGTAACTCAGACCCCTCAGATGCTGGAGTTCACACAGCGACTGGATGTCGTTGCGTCGCAGGTAGAGTTCGCTCAGATGCTGGCAGGACGAGATGTGCTCCAGAGACGAGATGTGATTCGCACTGAGAGAGGTAACATTGTATTCATTTAAACAATGTAATAATTTAAGGCAGAAACAATGAGCTCATTGAAGTAATATATACTTGTTTGTTAACATATGATTATGACATTGAGAAGAATGTAGCGTTGGTGCGTGTTGAGGCAGAGATACGAGGAGATTTATAATTAATTATTCCCAGAAAGCTCAAAACAAACCTCAGTGTGAGAACCTCGACATTAGGAATCTGCTCAAATATGGAGATCTGTGGAAAAATGAACACATATATACCTTACATTTATACATACGGTGTACTGAATAAATGCCATATTATATAATAGATGGGTATACAGTTGTAATCGAAATTAATCATTTACTTTTCGGATTATTCTTTTGACCATATTTCTAAAATACAGTCAAATGTGACTCAACAAACCTCACTATTCAGATATGTCATGTGTTCTAGCTCGAGCACACCTGGTGCAGCTAATGAAGCCCTTGATTAGTGAGTCAACACCTGTTCTGAAGATCTGTGCTGTTCTGAGGGATTATATTCAGGAGGTTGAATCATTTTGAGACTGTTGAAGTCATTAAAAGTTGCATTTTCAGTTTAATTTGGGGAAAACACTTCCAATTACTTTTTATTTCAATTATTTCTGTTTGATTTGTTCATCGCAGTAAGCTGAAAGTCTGTATATTTTGCCAATAAACCTGATTTGCAGTGGGGGTTGAATAATTTTGATTACAATTGTACTATGGTATATGAATATGGAAATCATTCAGTACCACAGTATTACCAATGCTAACTATGAAAGCCCATTTACGCCACATAAAAAAGAAATCATGCTTTTGTAAATCATAATTATGACATAAAAAAATGTATGTAGTGCTGTCAAATACACACATATTATAAACAAACTTTTATGCTGGATGCGATTAATCTATTTGACAGCACTAAAATTATGACATTGCAAAGTCATATTTCTAAGATGAAAATTGGAAATTGACATACTAAATCAAAATTATGTCTTTATATCATTTTAATCTCGTAAATATGACTTGGTATGTCATACTTTCGAATTACCAAAGCCTGATTTTTGTCCTTGTGTGACAGAAATGGTCTTCCATAGATAACAGTGTGTTGTAATATAATGAGATTTTAAACATTAAAAAGAAGAATAAAGATTCAATACTCACGTCTGTCAGATTACAGCCCCTGAAACACACGAAGAAATTATTAGAGAATACAGTACAGTTATTCAGGAAATATCATTCATGTAAATCCACACAGCATAAACCCAACACACACTAATGTTGAAGGAAAACTCTTAATTAAACGACTGGTTTTCATCAGGCTAGCAGCTAACAAACCGCAGAAAACACACCAGCAGTTTAATTTCTTCACACTTTCCAGGTCCGATGCTTTAGCCCGAGCCAGAACAAGTTTCCGGGTTAATTTCATCTTGATAAATATTAAGGTTTTGTTTGTAAGTGCGTCAATGTTGATCCCGAACGCGTCTGGGGAACATCACATCTCTGCTTTCCGTAATCAGTCACTGCGCATGCGCGTCACTCCGCGTCCATGACAACAGCGCGTCTCCATTCGCGCCGTTCACAGATCAACACAGCAGAGGGCGACAAAACAACAACTGTCCAATACAGTTGCTCAGATATTAATAAATAAAGTCAAAGAAACTCACTTTAAAATAATAAATAATTTTGAATAAAAATAATTTTATCAGTACGTTTAAAGACGGGGTTTCTCCATTATGCTGTTTTTGTAAAGAGGAAACAGAAACAATTGTACATTTATTTTTTAGTTGTGATAAATAACACATTATTTTTGAGGTGCTTTACAAATGTGTCACTATAACTGATATAATGGTCTTGTTTATGGATTGTGATACCGGTTTACTGGAAATGGATAATAGAACTAAATTTTTAATTTTATTTGGGAAATATCAAATACATAAAGCAAAATGCTGGACTATTTTCCACTGACTTAAATGTTTTTTACGACTCTCTGACTTCAATAGAGAACAATCGTAAAGCTGTTGTGTGCAGAATTGTGATATTATTTTTTATAAATTCAAGTGTTTTATGACTCTGTATTCCCCTATAGTTATTGTAATAAAAAAAAACGTTTTCGCATAATAAGGCTTTTTAAGGGTTACAGGAGGTTAATGTTTTTCCACTTACTCTCACTATAACATTACTATTTTAACTCATTAACTTTTTACGTTTAAAACATTACACATTATGTCATGAAATGAACTGCTTCAGTCAGCATTAGTTTTAATTGAGGAATTATCTGGAATTCGAGCATTAATTGTTTCATTACTCAGTTTAAGTCCAATAGCTATTCGATCGTATGTAATCTTTATGGAGATAATTCAGAGAAAAGTATAGCTCGAGGCAGGAGCGCGCAAACAAACATGGGGCGGAGGCGTA
>JARWKJ010000022.1:932500-937500 GCA_029959095.1 Rhinichthys osculus | reverse complement strand
TGTGGGTCTGATCCGGTCTGGTCTGGTCTGATCCGGTGTGTGTGGGTCTGACCTGATCTGGTGTGTGTGTGGGTCTGACCTGATCCGGTTTGTGTGTGGGTCTGATCCGGTGTGTGTGTGGGTCTGATCCGGTGTGTGTGGGTCTGATCCGGTCTGATCTGATCCAATCTAGTCTGTGTGGGTCTGGTCCGGTCTGGTCCGGTGTGTGTGTGGGTCTGGTCCGGTGTGTGTGTGGGTGGGTCTGGTCCGGTGTGTGTGTGGGTGGGTCTGGTCCGGTGTGTGTGTGGGTGGGTCTGGTCCGGTGTGTGGGTGGGTGGGTGGGTGGGTGGGTCTGATCCGGTGTGTGTGTGTGTGTGTGTGTGTGTGGGTCTGATCCGGTGTGTGTGTGGGTGGGTCTGATCCGGTGGGTGTGTGTGGGTCTGATCCGGTGTGTGTGTGTGGGTCTGATCCGGTGTGTGTGTGTGTGGGTGGGTCTGATCCGGTGTGTGTGTGTGTGGGTCTGATCCGGTGTGTGTGTGTGGGTGGGTCTGATCCGGTGTGTGTGTGTGTGGGTCTGATCCGGTGTGTGTGTGGGTGTGGGTCTGGTCCGGTGTGTGTGTGGGTGGGTCTGGTCTGGTGTGTGTGTGGGTGGGTGGGTGGGTCTGATCCGGTGTGTGTGGGTGGGTCTGGTCCGGTGTGTGTCTGGGTGGGACTGGTCCGGTGTGTGTGTGGGTGGGTCTGGTCCGGTGTGTGTGTGGGTAGGTCTGGTCCGGTGTGTGTGTGGGTGGGTCTGGTCCGGTGTGTGTGTGGGTAGGTCTTGTCCGGTGTGTGTGTGGGTAGGTCTGGTCCGGTGTGTGTGTGGGTGGGTGGGTCTGATCCGGTGTGTGTGTGGGTGGGTCTGGTCCGGTGTGTGTGTGGGTAGGTCTTGTCCGGTGTGTGTGTGGGTAGGTCTTGTCCGGTGTGTGTGTGGGTGGGTCTGATCCGGTGTGTGTGTGGGTGGGTCTGATCCGGTGTGTGTGTGGGTGGGTCTGATCCGGTGTGTGTGTGGGTGGGTCTGATCCGGTGTGTGTGTGGGTGGGTCTGATCCGGTGTGTATGTGGGTGGGTCTGATCCGGTGTGTGTGTGGGTAGGTCTGATCCGGTGTGTGTGTGTGTGGGTGGGTCTGGTCCGGTGTGTGTGTGGGTAGGTCTGGTCCGGTGTGTGTGTGGGTAGGTCTGATCCGGTGTGTGTGTGGGTGGGTCTGATCCGGTGTGTGTGTGGGTGGGTCTGATCCGGTGTGTGTGTGGGTGGGTCTGATCCGGTGTGTGTGTGGGTGGGTCTGATCCGGTGTGTGTGTGGGTGGGTCTGATCCGGTGTGTGGGTGGGTGGGTCTGATCCGGTGTGTGTGTGGGTGGGTCTGATCCGGTGTGTGTGTGGGTGGGTCTGATCCGGTGTGTGTGTGTGGGTCTGATCCGGTGTGTGTGGGTCTGATCCGGTGTGTGTGGGTCTGATCCGGTCCGGTCTGATCCGGTGTGTGTGGGTCTGATCCGGTGTGTGTGGGTCTGATCCGGTGTGTGTGGGTCTGATCCGGTGCGTGTGGATCTGATCCGGTGTGTGTGGGTCTGATCCGGTCCGGTCTGATCCGGTGTGTGTGGTTCTCCAGGTATCTGGCTGTGGTCTCGGCTCTGGCGTCCGGCGCCGACTGGCTCTTCATTCCGGAGGCTCCGCCAGAGGACGACTGGGAGGATCACATGTGCGCTCGACTGGGAGAGGTCAGTCCGGCTGATGGTCCTGGGACACACTGACACTTACAACAGAAACCCATGCGGTGACAAACCGGTGTTCATACACGCTCCCGCCCATACTCAGGGCTCAGGTGTAATTGGACAAATGAATATAATCATACATTTTTATATAACCAAATCATTTTATAGTAAATATAAAAATATTATTATAATAAAAATTATTATTACTGCTAAATAGAAGCAAAATAAGAAATATTACTACTTAAATAAAAAAATCACTGTAAATTAAAAAAAATATAATTAATTGTATAATATTTTTATTTTACATTACAGGTGTAAAATGTATTTATTAATACATTAATCTTAATTTCTTTATTTTCAAATCAATTTCAAACCATCAAACTTTATTTTGACTGGAAAAACACCTGGTAAATCACCGCATTTACTGATTTCAGTTTTATTCTGAATAATAGTGCAATATTTTAGCTTGTATTTGACTTTAGTGTGTGTGTGTGTGTGTGTGTGTGTGTGTGATCAGAGTCGCAGTAAAGGCTCTCGTCTGAACATCGTGATCATCGCAGAAGGAGCGATTGACAAACACGGCCAGCTGATCTCCTCCAACTACGTCAAAGATGTGAGACTCTCAGATGATGATGTTCAGCTGTGTGAGATCTTCAGACTCGTGTTCTAGCCGTGTGTGTGTGTGTGTGTGTGTGTGTGCGCAGCTGGTGGTTCAGCGGCTGGGTTACGACACACGGGTCACTGTACTGGGTCACGTTCAGAGAGGAGGAACACCGTCTGCCTTTGACAGAGTCCTGGTGAGTCCATGTTCACCTCTCACTCACACACACACACACACACACACACACACACACTTATTCTGGATACAGCACAGATGAATAAAACATGGGTTTGTTTGTTGCGTTATTTCATCTCATCTTATGTTTATTTATTTTTTTCATTTATTTTTATATTTATGTGTGTGTGTGTGTATATGTGCATGTGCGTGTGTGTGTGTGTATATATGTGTGTGTGTGTATATATATGTGCGTGTGTGTGTATATATATGTGTGTGTGTGTGTGTGTGTATATATGTGCGTGTGTGTGTGTATATATGTGTGTGTGTGTGTATATATATATGTGCATGTGCGTGTGTGTGTATATATATATGTGCGTGTGTGTGTGTGTATATATATATGTGCATGTGCGTGTGTATATATATGTGCGTGTGTGTGTATATATATATGTGCATGTGCGTGTGTGTGTATATATATGTGTGTGTGTGTGTGTGTATATATGTGCATGTGTGTGTGTGTGTATATATGTGCATGTGTGTGTGTATATATGTGTGTGTGTGTGTATATATATATGTGCATGTGCTTGTGTGTGTATATATATATGTGCGTGTATATATATGTGCATGTGCGTGTGTGTGTATATGTGCGTGTCTGTGTGTGTGTATATATATGTGCATGTGTGTGTATATATATGTGCATGTGCGTGTGTGTGTATATGTGCGTGTCTGTGTGTGTGTATATATATGTGCATGTGTGTGTATATATATGTGCATGTGCGTGTGTGTGTATATGTGCGTGTCTGTGTGTGTGTGCATATATGTGCATGTGCGTGTGTGTGTATATATATGTGCGTGTGTGTGTGTGTGTATATATATATGTGCATGTGCGTGTGTGTGTGTGTGTGTGTATATATGTGCATGTGCGTGTGTGTGTGTGTGTGTATATATATGTGCATGTGCGTGTGTGTGTGTGTATATGTGCGTGTGTGTATATATATGTGCATGTGCGTGCGTGTGTGTGTGTGTGTATATATATATGTGCGTGTGTGTGTATATATATGTGTGTGTGTGTATATATATGTGCATGTGCGTGCGTGTGTGTGTGTGTGTATATATATATGTGCGTGTGTGTGTATATGTGTGTGTGTATATATATGTGTGTGTGTGTGTATATATATATATGTGTGTGTGTGTGTGTGTGTGTGTGTGTAGAGCAGTAAGATGGGTGTGGAAGCTGTGGTCGCGCTGCTGGAAGCGACTCCTGAGACGTCAGCTGTCGTGATCGGCCTGTCGGGGAATCAGGCCATGCGTCTGCCGCTCATGGAGTGTGTGAACATGGTGAGTGTGTGTGAACATGGTGAGTTAAAAACACCGTGACCCTTGACCTCCAGTCTGCTGGAGCAGTGCAGGGAACACACGTGACACGAGTGTGTGTTTCTGTGTTTTAGACGAAGGAGGTTCAGAAAGCCATGAATGAGAAGAGGTTTGAGGAGGCCATTCAGCTGCGGGGGAAGTGAGTGTCTCTCAGTGTTTGTGTTGTGATTGTTGTTTATGAATGAATCTCTGAATCTCGCAGTTATTTCTCCACCGCAGGAGTTTCGAGAACAACTGGAACACATACAAGCTCTTGGCCCATCATCACCCGGCGCCCTCAAAGGTGCCCAGTCCTTCACACTCCATATACTGTCTTTGTGCTTTAAAAAAAATGAAACGTGAAATCAAAATATAATATCACAGCCCACTTTTCATGATCCAATCAAATTCTATATATATATATACAATACAAATGTAATATAATGATAAATATACATATAAAAAAATAAAATGTATGTATGTGTGCGTATTTATTATAAATAAATGCATATATATATATATGCATTTATTTATAATAAATAGGCACAATTTTCATACTTTTGGCTCTGTATGCCACCAGAATAAAATAAAAATGAAACAATACAGATGAATTTGAAGTGCAGACTTCCAGCTTTCATTTAAGGGGTTGAACAAAAATATCAAGTTAAAATTAAGAATTTGTATATACGTTTTCAGGGGCTCAAATGTAATTGGACAAATGAATATAATCATAAATCCAATCAACTGAATCTGGGCATATAAAATATATATATAGTTTACATTTCTGTGTATTTATTATAATATACATTTCATTTTTTAAAGACACATACACACATCTGTGTGTGTGTGTTTTTTATATATATATATATATTTATATATAAATTTATTTTTTTACTACAATAAAATTTAAAATACAATATACACAATTTAACTTTTAATATTGAATAAAAAATAATAATTATATATTATGAATACATAGAAATGTACACTTTTTATCACATTAAAGAAAGTACCATTTAGCTGTTTGTTTGACAGCTGTTTTCTGTCTTTAAACAGCTCTTAAACAGACGTGTGTGTGTTTGCCTGTGTGTGTGTGTGTTTGCGCGTGTATATTTTTGTTTGCGTGTGTGTATTTTTGTTTGCGTGTG
>JARWKJ010000022.1:922500-925000 GCA_029959095.1 Rhinichthys osculus | reverse complement strand
AGTGTGTGAGTGCGTGAGTGAGTGTGTGTGTCAAGTCAAGTCAAGTCAAGTCACATTTATTTATATAGCGCTTTTCACAATACAGATTGCATCAAAGCAGCTTCACAGTGATAACATGAAAGTAGTACAACACAGTTCAATAATATTGTTGAATATTAAATATCCCCAACTAAGCAAGCCAAAAGCAAGGCGACAGTGGCAAGGAACCAAAACTCCATCAGATTGGATGGAGAAAAAAACCTTGGGAGAACCCAGGCTAGTCAGGGGCCAGTTCTCCTCTGGCTAACAATCATAGGGTTTTAAAGAAGCTTTACAGTAAGTGCATATCAGAAGTATCTAGAAAAAATACATTTAGTTAATCATGTAATATTAAGGGGATAACATATCGCCGACGTTGAGTCGTCTCTTCGCAGGCGTTGAGTCGTCTCTTCACAGGCGTTGGTCTTCTCATCACAGGCGTTGGGGCATCCGAAATCCCCGTGAGAGGCAGGATACAAAACTGGAGCCTACGAACGCCATTTTTCTCGGGACAAGCGTCCCGAGATAACAGCAGAAAGGCAGATGGGAAATAATTAGCATAGCTGATGTTCATAATGATTTCCATTACACGGGAGTAGGTGTTAGAAAACCATAATCTCACAACTCTCCGCAACCCAAACTCTCCGCAACCCAACCGCAACCATACGGACCGACCCGTTTGTCTATAAGGCTGTCGAGCCCCACTGGTGCGTTAAGCAGTTTCAGTGGCAAACGGTTCCGTATGGCATAGCAGAGGACTAAAAGGTAAGCATTATGTGAATGCTTGACTAAAGAGACACGTCTTTAGTCTAGTTTTAAACTGTGTCAGCGAGTCAGAGCATCGGACCGTATCGGGAAGGCTATTCCAGAGTTTTGGAGCTAAATGCGAGAATGCCCTCCCTCCTTTCGTGGACTTCGATATCCTAGGAATGACCAGAAGCCTTGAATTTAGTGATCTTAGAGAACGCGGTGGATTGTAGGGCGAAAGAAGGTCCGTTAAGTACATAGGAGCTAAACCATTAAGGGCTTTATAGGTCAGTAGTAGTACTTTGTAATTGATACGGAACTTAATAGGTAACCAGTGCAGAGATGATAAAATCGGTGTTATATGATCATATTTTCTTGATCTAGTAAGAACTCTAGCGGCTGCATTTTGCACTAACTGTAGCTTGTTTATTGAGGATGCAGGACAACCAGCTAATAAAGCATTACAGTAATCTAGTCTCGAGGTCATGAATGCATGAACTAACTTTTCTGCATCAGAAACAGATAGCATGTTACGTAATTTAGCAATGTTTCTAAGGTGGAAAAAGGCTGTTCTTGTAACAGATGAAATATGATTTTCGAAAGACAAGTTGCGGTCTAGTATAACACCCAGGTCTTTTACTGTAGTGGAAAAAGTAACAGGACATCCTTCTATATTAAAGTCGTATTTTAAGAGGTTTTGTGTGTAGTTTTTTGGACCAATAAGTAATACCTCCGTTTTATCGGAGTTTAATAGCAGGAAATTACGCGTCATCCAGCATTTTATATCTTTGAGACATTCTGTCAATTTAGATGAGGTAATGTTTTCATCTGGTCGTGATGAAATATATAATTGAGTGTCGTCAGCATAACAGTGGAAATTAATTCCATGTTTTCTTATAATATTACCAAGTGGAAGCATATAAATTGAGAATAGCAGAGGGCCTAGCACCGATCCTTGCGGTACTCCGTAGTCTACTGACGTTAACTTTGATTTTGAGTGTGTGAGTGAGTGCGTGAGTGAGTGCGTGAGTGAGTGCGTGAGTGAGTGCGTGAGTGAGTGCGTGAGTGAGTGAGTGAGTGAGTGAGTGAGTGAGTGAGTGAGTGAGTGAGTGAGTGAGTGAGTGAGTGAGTGAGTGAGTGAGTGAGTGTGTGTGAGTGAGTGAGTGTGTGAGTGTGTGAGTGCGTGAGTGCGTGAGTGAGTGTGTGTGAGTTAGTGCGTGAGTGAGTGTGTGTGAGTGAGTGAGTGTGTGAGTGAGTGAGTGAGTGAGTGCGTGTGAGTGAGTGCGTGAGTGAGTGTGTGTGAGTGAGTGAGTGAGTGAGTGTGTGAGTGAGTGAGTGAGTGAGTGAGTGCGTGTGAGTGAGTGCGTGTGTGAGTGAGTGAGTGAGTGAGTGAGTGAGTGCGTGTGTGCGTGAGTGAGTGAGTGCGTGAGTGAGTGAGTGCGTGTGAGTGAGTGAGTGAGTGTGTGTGAGTGAGTGAGTGTGTGAGTGAGTGAGTGAGTGAGTGCGTGTGAGTGAGTGCGTGTGTGAGTGAGTGAGTGAGTGAGTGAGTGAGTGAGTGAGTGAGTGAGTGCGTGTGTGCGTGAGTGAGTGCGTGAGTGAGTGAGTGCGTGTGAGTGAGTGCGTGTGTGAGTGAGTGAGTGAGTGAGTGAGTGAGTGCGTGAGTGCGTGTGTGAGTGAGTGAGTGCGTGTGTGAGTGAGTGAGTGAGTGAGTGTGTGAGTGCGTGAGTGAGTGCGT
>JARWKJ010000022.1:882500-910000 GCA_029959095.1 Rhinichthys osculus | reverse complement strand
TATTTTCTGCTGATTTCTGTCTTTTGTACTATATTTCTACCACACTTTTACTGAAGCAGCATAAAATCAGTGACAATGTACCTACAATTATTTTATTAATATTTATAATTCATTTCTTTGAAGATTATAAATGTAGTAATTTTATAAAAATATATAGTTATAATTAGACATACATACATATATATTATAATTATTATACAATAAAATATTATCGTATATGATAAAATTATTTAGTTAATATAAAATTATATGTATAGTATATAATGAAATATTTGTATATTATGTACACACATATAAATCATTTTTAAACGAATTGTATTATAATTCTATTATTTTATACATATATAATATATGATAGAATAATATTGTTTTGTAAATATATAAAATATATTTTATATGTAATATATATATTTTATATATAATTATGATTATAATCTAATACTATATATATAATAAACTATATAATATAGTTTTTATATATATATATATATATATATATATATATATATATTTAAAAAAATTAACTATATACTATAATTTATATAAAAAAGGGAAATTATACTTTTAAAAATGAATGACGCACACATATGCACACACAAGCGAATACATATCTATATTTAAAAGCTATTGCTGGATATTTCCTGAGATGATTAGGTATTAACCTAACATATTATAACAATAACATTCTGTGCGGTGTTTCCGGCCGCTTGCTGGAGTTGGTCCTCCGGTATCCCATAATGCTTCACTGTCAGCGCTGGTAAATCGCGCATGCGCAGTTGCTCGGCCTCTTTTGGATCCGCACCTCTTCTGCTAAAATGGTGAGTGTTTGTGGCCCGAGAGAGCAATCTTCAAACATCTTCTCTATCGCTCTCATATAACTCCCGTTTCTCATTACTCAGTGTTTGGATGAGTTAATAAAACATTATCTCTGCTGTATATGTTGAAGTAGACGATGATAACGTCTTTAAATGTTATTCTGAAGCGCCGTGAGTGTCAGTGAGTCGCGGCTCTGGATCCGAGGCAAACACTAGTGTTTCAGCTCAGAGAAATCGCGTGTTTTAGCATGTAAATGAGGTGTAGTTTGGCGTAATGTTTATAGTCATAACAGCAGATAGTTTGAGGAGTGTGAAGTTGATTATTAGTGGTTAAAATCAGTTGTTTAGTTGTCAGAAATTAATATAATGCAGCGTAGAACTTGGTGTAGTTCATGTCATTAACTCGGGTGTGCAGTCTACTATATATTCTGAAGTAAAGCAATAAACTCTAGAGTAAACACTGAGATTATGCTACCCTCGTATTGCTGTACAGCTCTTATATAAATGTTTGTTACAGCATTAGTTCAGTTATTCAACACTAAAGTCATTTCTGCAAATTCAGATCAACAGCCTAAATGAAAATCTCTGATCCAAATATGTCCCATTTATAATTTTCCATATTTCCAGTTTGTGTCTAACATATTTCCAAATCTCTATGTAAAGTATCTCATATTTATGGAAATCTCTATGTAAAGCATCTCATATTTATTGAAATCTCTATGTAAAGTATCTCATATTTATTGAAATCTCTATGTAAAGCATCTCATATTTATTGAAATCTCTATGTAAAGCATCTCATATTTATTGAAATCTCTATGTAAAGCATCTCATATTTATTGAAATCTCTATGTAAAGCATCTCATATTTATTGAAATCTCTATGCAAAGTATCTCATATTTATTGAAATCTCTATGTAAAGCATCTCATATTTATTGAAATCTCTATGTAAAGCATCTCATATTTATTGAAATCTCTATGCAAAGTATCTCATATTTATTGAAATCTCTATGTAAAGCATCTCATATTTATTGAAATCTCTGTAAAGTCTCATATTTATTGACCTCTCTCTGTGAAGTGTCCCGTGTTGATTGATGTTTCTTTGCTCGTCAGGCCAAGCGCACCAAGAAGGTGGGGATTGTGGGGAAGTACGGCACCCGTTACGGCGCGTCCCTCAGGAAGATGGTGAAGAAGATTGAGATCAGCCAACATGCCAAATACACCTGTTCTTTCTGTGGAAAGGTGAGACGCCGTCCTGTGTCGCTGGTTCGCAAAACACATTTTTTTGCACGTGAATATTGTGACACGAGTGAAGCACAAAGCTTCGTTTACAAAAGAAATAATAGTTTAGCCATCCAATGTTACATCGCATGCATGGAAACGTTTGGATTCGTGCCGAACGAGAGGCGTGCGTCACATGAGCACACAAATATAATCTTTGTCTTGCGATCTGGTCACCCGATTATCAGCGAATTTAACAATATTCCACTGGACATGGAATATCTTCACTCATTTTCGCAGGGGATTATAAACGTTTCTTCCTTTAGTTCGCTTTTAATTTGTCCTACAGCGCTATTTTTGTTACTTTACCACAGTAAAAATGCAAATATAATAGGCCTGATAGCTTTTTGCGTTCACATCAAATTCGGTTTAACACGGTTTGTGCTTGTGTTACGCTAAGGCACTTCAAGTTTAGTTGTGTAGCGCATTTCACTCACGCCTTTGGGATTTTAGTTTTGCGTTCTCTGGCAGCACAAAATCAAACGTCGTCTGAATGTCTCGACCTGTGGAAGATAAAGTTCACTGTTCAGACCTTTGACAACATCAGGAGAAAACATGGAGATATTAGAAAAGAGGATGACTGTCTCTATCGTGTCCCACATCTCAAAGCGCAGAGCGGGAAGGATATATGACGCATCTTTATCGGGAAATGTAAAATAAATGTGTTTTAACTTCCTTATATTATTTAGGTTCTCAATGTTAACAATATTTTGCGCCGCCCTCGTCATCCGGGAAGAGAAGAGAAGCTGCAAGAGGAACTTATTCTGATTCAAGATTACTAAAACTATAATGATGATGTGCACCTATAAATCATTCAGAATATACACTGCATTATTCCATACAAAATATGAATTGTCAGTTGTTTGTTTCTGTGTGTTCAGACTAAGATGAAGAGAAAGGCTGTTGGTATCTGGCATTGTGGATCCTGCATGAAAACTGTGGCTGGAGGCGCCTGGACATACAAGTAAGAACGAACACCATTCCTGATCAAAGCTTCATCTAATATTTAAAGCGGTCCTATAATGCGCTTTTCACAAGATGTGAAATAAGTCTCTGATGTCCCCAGAGTGTGTGTGTAAAGTTTCATGCTCAAATACCCCACAGATATTTTATATAACATGTTAAAATTGTCACTTTTTGAGGGTGAGCAAAAACACGCCGTTTGTGTGTGTGTCCCTTTAAATGCAAATGAGCTGCTGCTCCCGGCACAGGGGGCGGAGCTACAAGAGCTAGTGTGTGTGTGTGTGTGTGTGTTAGCAGCTCCGATTACCTCACACACACACTGAACATTTCAAAAACGTTTAGCCTTTTATGTTGAAAGCGGAGTCAAAGATGAGAGACTCTAGAAGTGACGACATGTAGAAGCAACAGGACATTTCTGAACGGTTAGTTGATGAGTTTATGCAGCTGATGTGGAGTTAACGATCTTCTAGTCATTGATTAGCATATTCTGTCATGATCATCTATAAAGCGTGTTCCGGGGGCGGGGCTTATGTAAATGTTAGTGTTTGTGATGTCACTAACCGGTGAAGAAGCTCATTGTAGTTCCTGCCAGCCGTTTGTTGTAGTCCTTAAAAAGTGATTTCTGTAAAAGCGAATCTCTCCCTTTGCTCTGAGCTTTGAGTCGTAACTGTGCAGATGTTGTTTACGCTCAAACAGCAACATCACACACTCACTACAGCGAGACAAGTGACATCACGATCAACCACCGCTTTAAATATTCTAACGTTTCCCTCTGTTTGTTCCACAGCACAACGTCAGCCGTCACGGTTAAATCTGCCATCAAGAGGCTGAAGGAGCTCAAGGACCAGTAACCGCACTGGTTGTGTACAGATCTTCATTCCCTATCGGACTGTGTTTCTCTGTGGCTCGTTGGAACATCCCATAATAAACCTGAGTCTAGAGCGGGACTTGCTTCTGTCTTTCATTGCAAAACAAAACGTTTGAATTTGCATGATCGTGGTGTAAGATTTGCTTTTCTAAAATAATCGGATTTAGTCAGGGAAAATTAGTTGGGAAAGACATTGATTGAGGGGAAGGGAATGTGAAAACTACATTTTAAATTGTGCTGAAGTGTGTAACTGGTTCTGGAAGTAAAAACATTCATTTTCTCAATATTTTCTTTTAACGGTAACTCATAAACCTTTAAAGACTGTGAGCTACAAGGGTGTTAATCGATGGGATTCGCTTCTGCTGAATCAGTCAGCCCACATTAACTTTTTTTTAAAAAAATCCTGTTTAAAAGTTAAATTCCTGATGAAAAACTACATTACCCATGATGCTCTACGGAAAATTACACCAATCAGCAGGAAAAAAAGCTTATAATAATATAAATATAAATGCTGTCAAATCGATTAGTTGCATCTAAGAAAGGTTTTTATGTGTAAATATATTTGTATATAGATTTTGGATTTTAGATTAATTAATTTGACAGCATGTGTGTGTATATATGCACACACGACAAGCTATATCACGCATGCATGACATCACCATTTTCACAAATTCCCGTTTTTGAGACTATAATGGGATTGTTTTCCAAAATTTACACTTTGAAACCCTTTTTTAAAAGTGGGATAGTAGTTCTTTCCTGCTAAGATCACGTCTCATACCTCTGTGTTTAAATACTTTTTTGCTTCAAATCATAGTTTAGTGTTTGTCACTTAAAACAAAGCCTTTTTAAATCTCTATGGTACAAAACACTTCTGGAACAAACGCCATTAAAAAGGTGGGCAGGAAATAATGCACTCTTGATGAGTTTCATCCTCATAAAATAATAAATGTTACAAATCCCTTGCACTCATTATGAATGACTAGAAAAATCATGCAAAACTAGATTAAAAGTGAAGGAAACCCGAAAGGAAAACATCTGTGGATATAGAAAGAGTTCTCAGGGTTTTATATGATCAACATTCATAAACATCAATCTGACTGCACTGACACTAACAAAATATGAGCTGAATAATGACACTAGTGTCTTTTGCAGAGCTCCTTTAATGACGAATGAGTTTTGACACATTAACTGTTATTTTCCTGTGCATTTCTATGAAGGTGCTTTGAAATTATTCATTTAAAGTGCTATAGAAATAAATGTGCTTTTACCCAGTGTAACTGGATAGAACCTTAAAGCTAAAAAAACAACTTTTAATGCTGTTTATGTGTCTATGTGGTGTTTTTAATTCGCATAAACCGTGTGTAAGTTCATAAGTCGACAGCATTGCTGAGTATTTCCTCCTTAAAACTGCAGTGAACCAAAGACAGTCTCAAAAACACGGTTTGAAATCGCTGGTGTTTCTGACGTCACAAACGACCTTGTAACCAATCAGATCAACGTGTGATCGTCAACCAGTGGATCTCTGAGCTGAGGGAGTGAGTGGAGGCGGGGCTCATCCGCATATTCATAGAACCGCGCATACTAAATGAGGTGTCGAGTTACATTCAAGATATTTTAAAACATTTTTTTTTTAAGAAAAAACTTTAAAAATGTAATTTTGGTAATCAAAGATGAGTTTTAAGGGACACAATTATTGACTACAGGGGGACTTTAAGTGTTTATTATAACATTAAGTTCTTTAAATGTGGTTTCAAAGTCAAATTCTTCATGGTAGAAGAAATGTGTCGGTTTGATTAGTCCGTTCTAGTGTCAAGCTCCTTCATCTCATTTCATGTGGCAGAAGATAATGTTAAAATTGGCTAATGTGGCATTTTGTAAGATTTTGTGTTGTTGCCATTTTTACTCAACAATAACACATGATAAAACATAAAACAGCACAGCATTGTAAATCAAGGCCACTAAACTATAGAAATGTATTATTATTTGCACGTTTACTGTGTTTAAAGGGATAGTTCATCCACAAAAAAATATTTTCATTGTTTACTCATTCCTTCTTTCTTTCACTGAACACAAAGGAAGATATTTTGAAGATTGTTTGTAACAGTTGTGAGGCACCATTGACTTCCACAGCATGAAACAAAAAATACTATGGAAGTCAACGGGGTCCATCCACTGTTTGCTTACAAACATTCTTTAAATATTTCTTATTGTTCAGCAGAAGAAAGAAATTCATACATGTTTGTAACAACTTGTGGGTAAATAATGACAGATTTTGGTTGAACTGTCCCTTTAAGTGAATGTGAAATGGGATACATAGCTGTGTCCGAAACCGTTCACTCTTTCACGAATCACTAGTTTATGGCATTTGAGTAAAGTCACATTTATTTATATAGCGCTTTTTACAATACAGATTGGCCCTCATTTATCATTCTTGCGTAGAAACGGGCGTATATGTTGGCGTAAGATTATGCTTACACTCCTCTCACCACCTGATTTATGAAGCTGTGCGTACCTTTGAAATCCAGGTGTACGCAATACCTGCCCTTGATAAATCCCGCGGCTGAAAACGATCGTCATTAGAATAACACGCCCCTATATATTCAAGTCTCCGCTTCCCCCACGCCCTCATTTTACGCCATGGACACACGGAAGACGGCAAAGAAGAGAAACTTCTCTGACGTGGAGCCGAAATGACCTATCACAATGCAATATTTTACAGCACGTCTTTTGAATTAGCATCTTACAGTCTATGATTAGCATTCAATTTCGAATCACGTCACATGTATTGGGGTGTACAATAGTGATGATGATGATGTGATGTGGAGTACCATTCATTCACATTAATAATTGCATGACTATTTGTAATATTCTTATTATTATTAGTATGATTTGTATTATTAATGACGCTTTTTGTTATTTAGAGGAAGAATGTCATTATTATTATTTGTATTATTATTATTATTTAAAAGAAGAAGAATGTATTTTTTATTATTTTGTCAGTCTGAATTATTTTTTGGTCATTGAAAGCCTTTCGTTACCGAACTCAGTCCGTGCGCACCTGCCGGGCCAAACGGCAGGTGCGGTAAAGAGCACAGGCTCGCAACTGAAGGGATACATATGGCTACAAATCAAATGCTTTGGTAAAGTCACACAAATTAAACATTGAAGTCCATGTTGCACAAAAATAAACACTGAAGTTTATAATAACTTTGTTGTTGTTGTTGTTTTACAGTGGGTCATAATATATCATATCTTTTAGTTTGTCAGTGCGTTTTGTGGTGTTAGGTTTTTCTGCGCATTTCTGCACTAACTCAAACGTGCGTACACCACCTCCTGAGCTGGCGTAGGATTTGAGCGTGTCGTACGCCAACGTCCATATTGATAAATCTCAAAGTCACCGTGGTTTTGGGTGTACGCCAGGTGTACGCTGGAAATTTGGTGTACGCACTTTTGATAAATGAGGGCCATTGAGTGCACTATATAGTGGATAAGGTGCGGTGTCGGACACAGCTCACGATTTTAATCTAAATAGTGGGCGGGGACAGTCAGCATAACGTCATCATCACGCGTCTCATGCATTGTGCGTCACCGCTGCGACACACGCGGCTCTTCCGTTCGGCCTGTGTACGCGCAAAGACGCGCTTTCATATTTTAATCCGTAATTTATATTAAAAATCACTCATAATCATGACCGCCGCCGCAGTTCCCGTGAGAAAGAGGCTCATGAAGGAGGAAGATATGACTAAAATCGAGTTTGAAACGAGTGAGGAGGTGGATGTGACTCCGACTTTCGACACGATGGGCCTGAGGGAAGATTTACTGCGCGGGATCTACGCGTACGGTAAAAACGCTTAATTAATCATTAATTGCTGCTGAAATTCACGACATATCAGGTTATAGAGCTGCATATGAGATTTATTTGGAAGTGAGGGAAGGATTACGCGAACGGTACTGATCAATACACGGATATTGGTTACATTCATCAATGACTGGCCCTTTAAATAATCATAATAATACCGGTTCCTTTACTTCATCATGTTTATTAGTAACTGAGGCGATTGTGGTGTTTTAATAGAGCGCCCATTGCCTCAGTTTAACGTCACTGTGTTAAACTCAACTAGTTCAGTCAGTAGACATTGTTGTGTTTTATATAAGTTATGTGTGTGTGTGTGTGTGTGTGTGTGTGTTCAAGTGAATGATATGTTTGTGTGTAACGTAATGAGAAATTAGAATGATATTTATATTTTATACTAGGGGTGTAAATATGGATATGATATCGATTCTCACAGCCAACGATACGATATTTGGCGATACATAAACAAAATCTAGTGATATGATTACGATTGATTCATCATATTTTCAGCAGGTAACCAAATAACAAGCAATACCAGAAATAAATACAGTAAAACAAGGACTCAAATGAAATAATCAGTGCTTTTCAGGTAGGTCTAAGAAGTTTTCAGGCACAGAAATGAATCATGTGTATAATAACACTGCATAGTCTTCACTGTATACATTAAATAATAGATTTATAATATTAAAATTTTAATAGTTATTTAGTAAAGAGCAGTGAAAGATTGTCAAAATAAAGGTGTCTCTTTAAAAAAAAAATGAAGCAATTGATTTTTTTATATCGATCCATATTGTTACACCCCTATTTGATGCGTATAGTCTCACTATATTGTGGGATGTTCATCACCAGGATAGCGTCTTGCTGCGGGACAGTTACGGTTACTGTCATCATGCTAGGGATGTAAATACCTTAAATGATTATTTTAATGGTTGTTTCAGGTTTTGAGAAGCCGTCAGCCATCCAGCAGCGAGCCATCAAACAGATCATCAAGGGGAGAGACGTCATTGCCCAGTACGTGTTGTAGAGAAGATAAATGTTTGTTGGTTCTGGTGATGTACATTGACTCACGCGGTGTGTCTGTTCTCCAGGTCTCAGTCTGGAACCGGTAAAACGGCCACGTTCTGTATCTCCGTGCTGCAGTGTTTGGATATACAGGTGCGTTGCGCTTTTCCCTTACCTTCCAGTGTTTTAGTATCACTGCTGTACTACTGTAGCTTTGTGTCATTATTTTAAATATTTATATTTAAAGTCCCCCTGTAGTCAATAATTGTATCCCTTAAAGGAACAGTCCGACTTTTTGGGACTTTAGCCTATTCACCTTATATCCCAGAGTTAGATAAGTCCATACATACCTTTTTCATCTCCGTGCGTGCTATAAGTCTGTTTGACGCACCCACCGCTAGCTGCGGTTATCATCTGCCCAAGTAGCAGTGCTTCGCCTTCAGATAATATAGTTCCCAGTATTTATACTGTTAAAATATGTCTGTGTCTCATGTGACAAGTTATCTGATCATTGTACTAGTTACGCAGCGCTTAGCTTGGCGAGTTTGGTATTTCGTTCCCACTGCGTCTTAGCTATGCAGCTTTGAGTAAACGTATGAAAGAGAACGTGTCTGGTTACTGGTGTAACCCATGTTCTCTGAATAGGGAACGAGACGCTGCGTTCACTGCCAAACTCCTCGCGCTGCCGACAAGCTTGAAGCTTCCTTTTTCGGCAGAGAAATCTGAGGAGCAGATGATGCGCGCGCTAATATAATATGACGACGTAAGAGCGTCAAGGCGGCGGCCGCGCCATCAGCCAATGGATTGGAGTGAATCCTGATTCTATATGGGCTTCAGACAATCGTTCTGACGCATAATTTTACATGTGAAATGCAGCCAAACCTTGGAGCGTTTTGTCTTCGGCATCTTCAATAATCCCCTCGCTATCAGCAGACGTTCCGGGAGTCTCCCGCATATTGATAACGGCTCCCCGATGCCCGCAAATCAGTTAAAATCTTCCGGAACGCTTGAGCGAGCGAGCAAAAGCGCACATGTGAGACAGAACAGACTGTGCTCCAATAAACCGTAGAGTGTGCACGGCGGAGAGAGAGAGCGAGAGACTTTGCGTGTGTGCGCCTTATGCCACAGAGACTCAGGCACCGAAATCTTCGTTCTTATTCGGTCTGGTTACTACCGTTTACGTCAGAACCGGTTCCCTATTGGCACCGCGTTTCGGTACCCAACCCTACTCGACACCCTCACCTCATTTAGCATTGTCTTAAAGCGTAATAAAAACACCACATAGACACATAAACAACATTAAACGCTGGATTTTTACCACAGGGGGACTTTAAAGTATGTTATAGTTCAAGTTTTTTTTTTCATCACAAGCAATTTTTTGCCCCTTTCTTCTTTGCCCAGGTTCGAGAGACCCAAGCGCTGATTTTGGCTCCGACCAGAGAGTTAGCAGGACAGATCCAGAAGGTAAAGTCAAGATTTAGAAAACACATTTATTTTTGTAATCTCGCGTGTCTGACACAGGGTGCTTGAATTTGACTTTCTGAAATTTAAGTCCTGGAAAAC
The DNA here is from genome assembly GCA_029959095.1 of Rhinichthys osculus. Taxonomy (NCBI): domain Eukaryota; kingdom Metazoa; phylum Chordata; class Actinopteri; order Cypriniformes; family Leuciscidae; genus Rhinichthys; species Rhinichthys osculus. The sequence goes on along the minus strand of JARWKJ010000022.1, from coordinate 899,658 downwards.
CCTTGAAAATATTTATGAAAAGGTGCTTGAATTATTGTAAGACAAGATATGTGAAATTAGTATTTAATTTTATTGATAAAACTATCTTTTCGCGCAATATTAACGCTGCAGCCCGTCTGATATAGACCTGGAGGCATTTGGCATGACTGTGAGTGTGATATTGCTCATAAATATCCAAATATGTGATGCAGCCTTCAGTCTTCAGCTCAATCATATAATCACGGGGGGGTCAGTTTGAAATAGGAAAGCGATATCTTTGTCATAATATCATTTCTATGGTTAAAGTTACCAGAGTCATTGCATGTGCTGCACTTCATTTGTTCTACCATTTTTATTTTCGTTTTATGTATTTACATTTTTTTTTTTTAATTTGAAAGATAATAAAGATATTGTTTGATAAGTGCGATCTCTGATTGTAGTCCTTGAAAACCAAAAAAGTAGTGCTTGGAAAGTCCTGGAATTGTTGTTCTCTGTTGTGCAGGTGCTTCTGGCGTTGGGCGACTACATGAATGTTCAGTGTCATTCCTGCATCGGTGGCACGAACGTGGGCGAGGACATCAGAAAGCTGGACTACGGGCAGCATGTGGTGGCAGGAACGCCCGGCCGAGTGTTCGGTGAGTTTAACGTCCATTCTTCACGTATAATTAAAGGGATAGTTCTCCTAAAAATGAAAATTAGCCCTTGATTTACTCGCCCTGAACCCATCCTAGGTGTGTATGACACTCTTCTGTCAGACGAACACAATCAGAGTTATATTAATAAATGTCCTGGCTCTTCCAAGCTTTATAATGGCAGTGAATGGATATATTTTTTCGAAAGTCCATCAAAGCCTGTCCAACCATGATAAAAGTGCTCGAAACGGCTCTCCGGGGGGTTAATAAAGGCCTTGTGAAGTGAAGCGTTCGTGTAAGAAAAATATCCATATTTAAAACTTTATTGACTAAAATAACGAGCTTCGATTCACGCCTAAAGAGCGACACTTGACACAAGACGTAATGACGAACACGGTGTTTAAATACTCAGTGGATGTTGATATGTAAATGTGTACAGTCTTTCTCACTGTACATAACAATCTCATGTTAAAAGAGAAGGTCCTGTTAATGTTCGGGATTCATAGCGTAATCTTCTGTCTTGCAGACATGATCCGCCGGAGGAGTTTGAGGACCCGTGCCATTAAGATGCTGGTGTTGGATGAAGCAGATGAAATGCTCAACAAGGGTAAAGCGTCCTGAGCTCCTCCCGAACGCATGCACACCTGTGTCCGCTCTCGCGTGACTCCTGGGTTTTGCTTTCGCAGGGTTTAAGGAGCAGATCTACGACGTGTACCGATACCTGCCGCCCGCCACTCAGGTGTGTCTGATCAGCGCCACGCTGCCACACGAGATCCTCGAGATGACCAACAAGTTCATGACCGACCCCATACGCATTCTGGTCAAACGGTGAGACGCTTGAGCTCATTAAATCACAAATCACACTTAATCTCTCAGTATGATCGCACTCGATGAGTAATCAAACTGATGTGGAAAGAAAGATGCACAAACTCACTTTACAACTTTGAACTCTTTAAAATCACTGTATTGTATTTAATACACACCTCTAAATGATCAACATGATATTTTCACACACTCTCCTCCAGTGCTTCTGTGTGTGACTGAGAGTTTAGACTCTTTTATCCAGTAAAAGTCTCTCAGTGTAATTGTACAAACGTCCTCCTTCAGCTCGAGCTTCACGAGTCTTTCTCTGTCAAATCTACACTGAGTTTATCAAGTAAACGCAAGAATAACTCTGATATTGTTAGTAATATTTCAGCTGGACTGAAGCAGGTTTATTGATTTATAATCATCATTTATTAGAAAAATCATGAGTATCAAATATGATCATCAGGCTTTTGAGGAAGGTTTATTTGTTCGTCTCTAAATCATCATTGTATTGAGTTTTAAAACTACAGATCATAAAACTAAGCATTTAAATATCATCTCACTAAGACATATTACAGGCAGATATTGATATTTATATGCATTTTATGTAAGTATCTGCTATAAAGATCTCACTGATTTACATTACAAGCATCAGAATTATCACTTTTAGTGCATATAAATATCAGCATCTGCAGCAACAGCTCGTCTTTACTCAGTTTGAGTCTCTGAATATATATATATATATTTTAAATTCCTCCATATTTCTCACTATATCAGACTATATGAGCCATAAAAGCCTGATGCATTAAATATACCTTAGTTTTCTTCTGTCTAAAGGTTCAATACACTGTTCCATTTCAACTCTTTTGACATTTCATATGGCAGGCTTTACAAGTCAAGTCACCTTTATTTCTATAATCATCAGTGATGCGAATAGAATTCAGTTCTGCTGTAAAGCATCTCTAAAGACAACTGTTATTGTAGATGTGGTGTGTGTGTGTCACCTGTAGCTGCTCTGTGAGAACACACTGCATGTTGGGTTGATGTTTGCATGTCTCTGCAGTGATGAATTGACCCTGGAGGGCATTAAGCAGTTTTTCGTGGCCGTGGAGCGAGAGGAGTGGAAGTTCGACACGCTGTGTGACCTGTACGACACGCTGACCATCACACAGGCCGTCATCTTCTGCAACACCAAACGCAAGGTCAGCTGCTAAACTAAAATCACATCGAAATATCTAAAAACATCCCGTCTTCAGCGTTGAATTGACAGCAGTGTTTGTTAAGCAGGACGTTCTCCTGTTTTGTGAGGGCTGTGCTGCTGTTACTGAGTGTTTTCATGCACTAAACTGCATTACCTGTCAAGTTTGGAATTATTCAAAAATGCAGTAAAAAACGGTCTATTACGTTTTAAAGAGCTGTTTTTATGTGAAAATATATTGTAAAATGTCATTTTTGTGGAAACCGTGAAACATGTTTTATTTTTCAGGATTCTTTGATTAACAAAGTTCATCAGCATTTATTTGAAATATAATATTTTATAACATTATAAATGTCTTTACTGTCACTTTTTGATCAATTTTACACGCTTTTAAATTGTAATGTATGACGGTTTATAACACTGATAATAATCATAAATGTGTCTTGAGCATCAGATCCTCATATTAGAGTGATTTCTGAAGGATCATGTGACACTGAAGACTGGAGTAATGATGCTGAAACTCAGCTTTGACCACAGGAATAAATTACACTTTACTGTATATTCACATAGAGAACAGCTGATTTACACTGGAGTAATATTACACTGTTTTACTGTATTTATGATCAAATAAATGCAGCCTTGGTGAGCAGAAGAGACTCTTTCAGAAACATTAATAAATCCAAACTTGTGCCTGTAATGTTTATTTGTAGTCTAACTAGACAAAGCTGATTGATCAGTTTTGAACGGTAGTAAACGACGCCTCGTGTTTCGGTTTAACTCCTGCCGTGTGTCTTCAGGTGGACTGGCTGACGGAGAAGATGAGGGAGGCGAACTTCACCGTGTCGTCGATGCATGGAGACATGCCTCAGAAAGAGAGAGAGTCCATTATGAAGGAGTTCAGATCTGGAGCCAGGTAAACTCACACTGCTATAGATCTTACAGAACAATTCACCCGTGCATGTTACGGTTTTAACAAAATCTTGTCATGTTTAATCAGAATGTCGTAACTGGATCTTCCCGTGAAGCGTCAGTCTTCTCTCTAGTGACGTATGCTGGATCCTCCAATCATTTAGTGCACTTAAGCCCCGCCCCTCTAGCTCATGCTCATCTGCATACACTGAGCCACACCCACATCTCAACATCCAATCAACAACTGATGCACAGAACCAAGCCCCGCCCCTCTAGCTCATGCTCATCTGCATACACTGAGCCACACCCACATCTCAACATCCAATCAACAACTGATGCACAGAACCAAGCCCCGCCCCTCTAGCTCATGCTCATCTGCATACACTGAGCCACACCCACATCTCAACATCCAATCAACAACTGATGCACAGAACCTAGCTCCGCCCCTCTAGCTCATGCTCATCTGCATACACTGAGCCACACCCACATCTCAACATCCAATCAACAACTGATGCACAGAACCAAGCCCCGCCCCTCTAGCTCATGCTCATCTGCATACACTGAGCCACACCCACATCTCAACATCCAATCAACAACTGATGCACAGAACCAAGCCCCGCCCCTCTAGCTCATGCTCATCTGCATACACTGAGCCACACCCACATCTCAACATCCAATCAACAACTGATGCGCAGAACCAAGCCCCGCCCCTCTAGCTCATGCTCATCTGCATACACTGAGCCACACCCACATCTCAACATCCAATCAACAACTGATGCACAGAACCAAGCCCCGCCCCTCTAGCTCATGCTCATCTGCATACACTGAGCCACACCCACATCTCAACATCCAATCAACAACTGATGCACAGAACCAAGCCCCGCCCCTCTAGCTCATGCTCATCTGCATACACTGAGCCACACCCAGATTTCAGCACCCAATCAACAACTGATGCACAGAACCAAGCCCCGCCATACTTTTTTTTTTTTTTTTTCATAATCCGTTACACTCGGATGTACGTCACAATATGCCGTTACGTCCTTTAACACAGTGTTCAGTGGAAGCAGATTTATGTCACTCAAGTGTTTGAGATTGTGTGTGTTTCTTGTGTGCAGTCGAGTGTTGATCTCCACAGACGTCTGGGCCAGAGGTCTGGATGTGCCTCAGGTTTCTCTCATCATTAACTACGATCTTCCCAACAACAGAGAGCTGTACATCCACAGGTACACACACACACACACACACACACCTCAGTCTCACAGTAGTGAGCAAGAATTAACTCGCTGAAAATTATTTTTATTTTTTTACTATACAGACATTAAAAAATAAAAATGACAAAACACAACAAAATGACTAAAACTAGAAAAATATAAAAACTAATTAAATCTTTTAATAATATAACAGTATCTCAGTGATGCTGTAATCACACTGATCGTGACGGATGTGATGACATCAGATGTAGGTGTGTCTGACCTGTCGTGTCTCTCGTCAGGATTGGTCGATCGGGTCGTTACGGCAGGAAGGGTGTGGCCATCAACTTTGTGAAGAACGACGACATCCGTATCCTCCGAGATATTGAGCAGTACTATTCCACACAGATCGACGAGATGCCCATGAACGGTGAGTCTGGCATCATCTCTCTCACCAATCGGACGTCATCATCATCATAACCTTTCAATAAAAGGAATTCTTATTATTGATGACACATTTAATATTGTTTTTATTTACCACATCACTAACTCAGATTATTAACCCTCTGGTGCCCTTTTTAACCCTTTTTTTATTTCAATGAAATGCATGTACTATTTGTATTTTTTTTTTATTTAATATTTTGTCTTTTTAGGGGATTTTATGGTAATAAATTATATTTATGCTGTATTTATAATCCATTTATTCACTTTTTGAGCATAGACCTGAAAATTTAATTCTCAAACTTAAGTCTGTGCTCTAAAGCATTCAAGATTTACGGCAAAGACGACGCTTGGCAGATTATTGCTAAGTGAAAAAAGTTTTTAAAAAGTTGCAGAATTTTACGTTTTTTAAAAATGCACAAAAAGACTATTTTCAATTTTGATATGAAATGTATATTTTCAAAAACATGTTTTACTCTAAAACTGTGGGAAAATCAAAATCTTTTTTTATAAGTAAAAAGTAAAAAAAACGTAAACTTTTTCAAAAATGACCGAAGAGCACCAGAGGGTTTAAAATAAATTATGGGTTTTAAAAAATATTAATTTTAATAAATTTTTGGTAGACAATAATTCAAGTTGTTTCTTGGTTGGGCACAAAAAAAAATACTATTAAAAAAAAAATCCTCATTGTTAAACCTCATATCAATGGATTTTTTATTTATTTTATTATTTATTGTTCTATAATTGTTGGGACAATTTTATATAAGTTGTTTGTGACATGAATAAAGACATTGTAAAAAAAAAAAAATGAGTGCAAGATTATCAATGTTGAGATATTCATGGTCTATTGACTTGTCTTTCAGTGGCTGACCTGATCTGAGGGATGACATATTCCAGAACCGGTTTGCTGTCATTTGGATCTTATTTTCCACCTTGTAATTCTTTTTTTATTTACAGTTTTTATGTAGATTGAGCTCAGATGGGCTGTATTGTGTTTCCTGCGCTTCATTGGGGGTTGTAAATAAAGAATCTTTGTCCATCTTTGATCTGATGTGTTTTATTCTGATTAAACTGTTAATTAAAGGTTCTGACTGATGTCACTGCATGTTCTAGATGGAGTTGAAGTGAGAATTATAGCAGCAAACACTTCAGAAGTAATATTCAACAGTCAACCCTTAATAGATTTGAGTATTAATGGGTCAAGTGTTGAGGAAAAAGATGCGTCTTTAGCCGGTTCTTGAAAATGGTTAAAGACTCCGAAAGCAGCTCATGTTGCTCAATCTTGTTTTAGCATGATTTAACATGAACATGTTTATAGCAAGAATTAGCACATTGTTAGCATGTTATATATTGCTAGCATAATTTAAAACATTAACTAATGTTTCTAACATGAATTAGCACGTTGCTAGCATATTTTAGTATGTTGCTAGCATGATTTAGCACATTGCTAACATGTTTCTAACATGAATTAACATTTCTAGCATGATTTTACACAATGTTTTAATGTATTTTGCTAATTGAACACTGTTACCCTGTTTCTAGCGTCAATTAGCACATTGCTTGCATTTTGCTAACATGATTTAGCACATTATTAGCATTTCGTTAACATGATTAAACACGTTGGCATGTTTCTATAACATTAGTATGTTTTAACATGTTAGCATGAATTAACATTGCTAACATGTTCTGCATGTTGATAGATGGGTAAGTTAGGTTGATGTGTAAGTTGATCAGCTAATGTATACATTTGCAATATTTTTTTTTATCGTTTGCAAATGAAAGGTCTGTTAAAAAACACTGTTTTTCCCCACCAATTGGCATCCCGGGATGTTGAAACACTATTGGGTGTTAGTAGAATAACTCGTTTTTCAGAGATACGAGCATTTGAACTTGGGTCTCCTGATTCTGCAAACATTTTATGGTAATTTTATGCCTCAGTCCAGTCAAAAATTGCAGACAGTACCTTTAAAAAGTTATAAAATTGCTGTATATAGTTTAACTGTTACTCGCCAACACCAACCATCCAACAATAAGAAAACGACGAAACACTTTTGATTCTTTATATTAGTAATCAGCCATTTAACAAAAACCTCAGTCTATTTCTGCACTGCGCCTTTAAGAGAGATATATTTACTCTGTCTGGTTACTTACAGTAACTGTTGACCATGCTCTGTTAATACTCTCATTAATTCAGGAAATCATTCTCAAGGTGAATGTTTTAAACACCACAGACTGAAACAGTCCACGATGTCTTTAATTTACGCTAATGGAACATTTAATGGCTTTTGTCTCGTAGTTGTGGTGAATATCCGACACGCTTAATCCTCTTAGGAGGTTATTTACAGCTGGTGGCAGATTACATGCATTGATCTGCACTCACCTCATGTGAAAACTCTTACCTGCAAACTCCAAAATCCGCTGTTCTGGAACTGAAATAGGTGTTTTTGTTCTGAATGTATATGTACTGTATATGTATGAATGATGTATGTCTTCAGAAAATTAAAAATATATATATTTTCAATTTATCTCTGATGTAGAAGCCCATTTCTGGTAAAAATTAGTTGCATATGCTGTTGCAATGAGTTTCACTCGGACTCACTTTTTTTACTCCTCTTAAACAAATTGGTTCTGTTAAAAGTGGCTTTAAACAAAATACTGTGTTAAAGTGGTTCAAAGTCCAGGAGCACCAATAACTGACGAAATCAAACAAAAGGAGGAAGACTCTTATTTGTCACAATATCACTCATAGATATTGAAAATTATGGTTCCTATATTTGTGTAACTGTAAATAACCAGCAGCATCACTACTTGTGCTCCAGACATCAGTGATTTACTATATGTCAGATCTAGTGCTGTTACTGCACTTCATCTGCTGTTACTGCACTTCATCTGCTGTTACTGCACTTCATCTGCTGTTACTGCACTTCATCTGCTGTTACTGCACTTCATCTGCTGTTACTGCACCTCATCTGCTGTTACTGCACTTCATCTGCTGTTACTGCACTTCATCTGCTGTTACTGCACTTCATCTGCTGTTACTGCACTTCATCTGCTGTTACTGCACTTCATCTGCTGTTACTGTACTTCATCTGCTGTTACTGCACCTCATCTGCTGTTACTGCACTTCATCTGCTGTTACTGTACTTCATCTGCTGTTACTGTACTTCATCTGCTGTTACTGCACTTCATCTGCTGTTACTGCACTTCATCTGCTGTTACTGCACCTCATCTGCTGTTACTGCACTTCATCTGCTGTTACTGCACTTCATCTGCTGTTACTGCACTTCATCTGCTGTTATTGCACTTCATCTGCTGTTACTGTTCTTCATCTGCTGTTACTGCACTTCATCTGCTGTTACTGCACTTCATCTGCTGTTACTGCACTTCATCTGCTGTTACTGTACTTCATCTGCTGTTACTGCACTTCATCTGCTGTTACTGCACTTCATCTGCTGTTACTGCACTTCATCTGCTGTTACTGTACTTCATCTGCTGTTACTGCACTTCATCTGCTGTTACTGCACTTCATCTGCTGTTACTGCACTTCATCTGCTGTTACTGCACTTCATCTGCTGTTACTGCACTTCATCTGCTGTTATTGCACTTCATCTGCTGTTACTGTTCTTCATCTGCTGTTACTGCACTTCATCTGCTGTAACTGCACTTCATCTGCTGTTACTGCACTTCATCTGCTGTTACTGCACTTCATCTGCTGTTACTGCACTTCATCTGCTGTTACTGCACTTCATCTGCTGTTACTGCACTTCATCTGCTGTTACTGTTCTTCATCTGCTGTTACTGCACTTCATCTGCTGTTACTGCACTTCATCTGCTGTTACTGCACTTCATCTGCTGTTACTGCACTTCATCTGCTGTTACTGCACCTCATCTGCTGTAACTGCACTTCATCTGCTGTTACTGCACTTCATCTGCTGTAACTGCACTTCATCTGCTGTTACTGCACTTCATCTGCTGTAACTGCACTTCATCTGCTGTAACTGCACTTCATCTGCTGTTACTGCACCTCATCTGCTGTTACTGCACTTCATCTGCTGTTACTGCACTTCATCTGCTGTTACTGCACTTCATCTGCTGTTACTGCACTTCATCTGCTGTAACTGCACTTCATCTGCTGTTACTGCACTTCATCTGCTGTTACTGCACTTCATCTGCTGTTACTGCACTTCATCTGCTGTTACTGCACTTCATCTAGTGCTGTTACTGCACTTCATCTGCTGTTACTGCACTTCATCTGCTGTTACTGCACTTCATCTGCTGTTACTGCACTTCATCTGCTGTTACTGCACTTCATCTGCTGTTACTGTACTTCATCTGCTGTTACTGCACTTCATCTGCTGTTACTGCACTTCATCTGCTGTTACTGCTCTTCATCTGCTGTTACTGCACTTCATCTAGTGCTGTTACTGCACTTCATCTGCTGTTACTGTACTTCATCTGCTGTTACTGCACTTCATCTGCTGTTACTGCACTTCATCTGCTGTTACTGCTCTTCATCTGCTGTTACTGCACTTCATCTAGTGCTGTTACTGCACTTCATCTGCTGTTACTGTACTTCATCTGCTGTTACTGCACTTCATCTGCTGTTACTGCACTTCATCTGCTGTTACTGCACTTCATCTGCTGTTACTGCACTTCATCTGCTGTTACTGTACTTCATCTGCTGTTACTGCACTTCATCTGCTGTTACTGCACTTCATCTGCTGTTACTGCTCTTCATCTGCTGTTACTGCACTTCATCTAGTGCTGTTACTGCACTTCATCTGCTGTTACTGTACTTCATCTGCTGTTACTGCACTTCATCTGCTGTTACTGCACTTCATCTGCTGTTACTGTACTTCATCTGCTGTTACTGCTCTTCATCTGCTGTTACTGCACTTCATCTGCTGTTACTGCACTTCATCTGCTGTTACTGCACTTCATCTGCTGTTACTGCACTTCATCTGCTGTTACTGCACTTCATCTGCTGTTACTGCACTTCATCTGCTGTTACTGCACTTCATCTGCAGTTACTGCACTTCATCTGCTGTTACTGCACTTCATCTGCTGTTACTGCACTTCATCTGCTGTTACTGCACTTCATCTGCTGTTACTGCACTTCATCTGCTGTAACTGCACTTCATCTGCTGTTACTGTTCTTCATCTGCTGTTACTGCACTTCATCTGCTGTTACTGCTCTTCATCTGCTGTTACTGCACTTCATCTGCTGTTACTGCACTTCATCTGCTGTTACTGTACTTCATCTGCTGTTACTGCTCTTCATCTGCTGTTACTGCACTTCATCTGCTGTTACTGCACTTCATCTGCTGTTACTGCACTTCATCTGCTGTTACTGCACCTCATCTGCTGTTACTGCACTTCATCTGCTGTTACTGCACTTCATCTGCTGTTACTGCACTTCATCTGCTGTTACTGCACTTCATCTGCTGTTACTGTACTTCATCTGCTGTTACTGCACTTCATCTGCTGTTACTGCACTTCATCTGCTGTTACTGTACTTCATCTGCTGTTACTGCACTTCATCTGCTGTTACTGCACTTCATCTGCTGTTACTGTTCTTCATCTGCTGTTACTGCACTTCATCTGCTGTTACTGCACTTCATCTGCTGTCACTGTACTTCATCTGCTGTTACTGCTCTTCATCTGCTGTTACTGCACTTCATCTGCTGTTACTGCACTTCATCTGCTGTTACTGCACTTCATCTGCTGTTACTGCACTTCATCTGCTGTTACTGCACTTCATCTGCTGTTACTGCACTTCATCTGCTGTTACTGCACTTCATCTGCAGTTACTGCACTTCATCTGCTGTTACTGCACTTCATCTGCTGTTACTGCACTTCATCTGCTGTTACTGCACTTCATCTAGTGCTGTTACTGCACTTCATCTGCTGTTACTGCACTTCATCTGCTGTTACTGCACTTCATCTGCTGTTACTGCTCTTCATCTGCTGTTACTGCACTTCATCTAGTGATGTTACTGTACTTCATCTGCTGTTACTGCACTTCATCTGCTGTTACTGCACTTCATCTGCTGTTACTGCACTTCATCTGCTGTTACTGCACTTCATCTGCTGTTACTGCACTTCATCTAGTGCTGTTACTGCACTTCATCTGCTGTTACTGCACTTCATCTGCTGTTACTGCACTTCATCTGCTGTTACTGCACTTCATCTAGTGCTGTTACTGCACTTCATCTGCTGTTACTGCACTTCATCTGCTGTTACTGCACTTCATCTGCTGTTACTGCACTTCATCTGCTGTTACTGCACTTCATCTAGTGCTGTTACTGCACTTCATCTGCTGTTACTGCACTTCATCTGCTGTTACTGCACTTCATCTGCTGTTACTGCTCTTCATCTGCTGTTACTGCACTTCATCTAGTGCTGTTACTGCACTTCATCTGCTGTTACTGCACTTCATCTAGTGCTGTTACTGCACTTCATCTGCTGTTACTGCACTTCATCTGCTGTTACTGCACTTCATCTGCTGTTACTGCACTTCATCTAGTGCTGTTACTGCACTTCATCTGCTGTTACTGCACTTCATCTGCTGTTACTGCACTTCATCTGCTGTTACTGTACTTCATCTGCTGTTACTGCACTTCATCTGCTGTTACTGCACTTCATCTGCTGTTACTGCACTTCATCTGCTGTTACTGCACTTCATCTGCTGTTACTGCACTTCATCTAGTGCTGTTACTGCACTTCATCTGCTGTTACTGCACTTCATCTGCTGTTACTGCACTTCATCTGCTGTTACTGCACTTCATCTGCTGTTACTGCACTTCATCTAGTGCTGTTACTGCACTTCATCTGCTGTTACTGCACTTCATCTGCTGTTACTGCACTTCATCTGCTGTTACTGCACTTCATCTGCTGTTACTGCACTTCATCTGCTGTTACTGCACTTCATCTGCTGTTGCTGCACTTCATCTGCTGTTATTGCACTTTATCTGCTGTTACTGTACTTCATCTGCTGTTACTGTACTTCATCTGCTGTTACTGCACTTCATCTGCTGTTACTGCACTTCATCTGCTGTTACTGCACTTCATCTGCTGTTACTGCACCTCATCTGCTGTTACTGCACTTCATCTGCTGTTACTGCACTTCATCTGCTGTTACTGTACTTCATCTGCTGTTATTGCACTTCATCTGCTGTTACTGTACTTCATCTGCTGTTACTGTACTTCATCTGCTGTTACTGTTCTTCATCTGCTGTTACTGCACTTCATCTGCTGTTACTGCACTTCATCTGCTGTTACTGCACTTCATCTGCTGTTACTGCACTTCATCTGCTGTTACTGCACTTCATCTGCTGTTACTGTACTTCATCTGCTGTTATTGCACTTCATCTGCTGTTACTGTACTTCATCTGCTGTTACTGCACTTCATCTGCTGTTACTGCACTTCATCTGCTGTTACTGCACTTCATCTGCTGTTACTGCACTTCATCTGCTGTTACTGTACTTCATCTGCTGTTATTGCACTTCATCTGCTGTTACTGTACTTCATCTGCTGTTACTGCACTTAATCTGCTGTTACTGCACCTCATCTGCTGTTACTGCACTTCATCTGCTGTTACTGTTCTTCATCTGCTGTTACTGTACTTCATCTGCTGTTACTGTACTTCATCTAGTGCTGTTACTGCACTTCATCTGCTGTTACTGCACTTCATCTGCTGTTACTGCACTTCATCTGCTGTTACTGCACTTCATCTGCTGTTACTGCACTTCATCTGCTGTTACTGTACTTCATCTGCTGTTATTGCACTTCATCTGCTGTTACTGTACTTCATCTGCTGTTACTGTACTTCATCTGCTGTTACTGCACTTCATCTGCTGTTACTGCACTTCATCTGCTGTTACTGCACTTCATCTGCTGTTACTGCACTTCATCTGCTGTTACTGTACTTCATCTGCTGTTACTGCACTTCATCTGCTGTAACTGCACTTCATCTGCTGTTACTGCACTTCATCTGCTGTTACTGCACTTCATCTGCTGTTACTGTTCTTCATCTGCTGTTACTGCACTTCATCTGCTGTTACTGTTCTTCATCTGCTGTTACTGCACTTCATCTGCTGTTACTGCACTTCATCTGCTGTTACTGCACTTCATCTGCTGTTACTGCACTTCATCTGCTGTTACTGCACTTCATCTGCTGTTACTGTTCTTCATCTGCTGTTACTGCACTTCATCTGCTGTTACTGCACTTCATCTGCTGTTACTGCACTTCATCTGCTGTTACTGCACTTCATCTGCTGTTACTGCACTTCATCTGCTGTTACTGCACTTCATCTGCTGTTACTGCACTTCATCTGCTGTTACTGTACTTCATCTAGTGCTGTTACTGCACTTCATCTGCTGTTACTGCACTTCATCTGCTGTTACTGCACTTCATCTGCTGTTACTGCACTTCATCTGCTGTTACTGCTCTTCATCTGCTGTTACTGCACTTCATCTGCTGTTACTGCACTTCATCTGCTGTTACTGTACTTCATCTGCTGTTACTGCACTTCATCTGCTGTTACCGCACTTCATCTGCTGTTACTGCACTTCATCTGCTGTTACTGCACTTCATCTGCTGTTACTGCACTTCATCTGCTGTTACCGCACTTCATCTGCTGTTACCGCACTTCATCTGCTGTTACCGTTCTTCATCTGCTGTTACTGTTCTTCATCTGCTGTTACTGCACTTCATCTGCTGTTACTGCACTTCATCTGCTGTTACTGTACTTCATCTGCTGTTACTGCACTTCATCTGCTGTTACCGCACTTCATCTGCTGTTACTGCACTTCATCTGCTGTTACTGCACTTCATCTGCTGTTACTGCACTTCATCTGCTGTTACTGCACTTCATCTGCTGTTACCGCACTTCATCTGCTGTTACCGTTCTTCATCTGCTGTTACTGTTCTTCATCTGCTGTTACTGCACTTCATCTGCTGTTACTGCACTTCATCTGCTGTTACTGTACTTCATCTGCTGTTACTGTTCTTCATCTGCTGTTACTGTACTTCATCTGCTGTTACTGCACTTCATCTGCTGTTACTGCACTTCATCTGCTGTTACTGCACTTCATCTGCTGTTACTGCACTTCATCTGCTGTTACTGTTCTTCATCTGCTGTTACTGTACTTCATCTGCTGTTACTGCACTTCATCTGCTGTTACTGCACTTCATCTGCTGTTACTGCACTTCATCTGCTGTTACTGTTCTTCATCTGCTGTTACTGCACTTCATCTGCTGTTACTGCACTTCATCTAGTGCTGTTACTGCACTTCATCTGCTGTTACTGCACTTCATCTGCTGTTACTGCACTTCATCTAGTGCTGTTACTGTTCTTCATCTGCTGTTACTGCACTTCATCTGCTGTTACTGCACTTCATCTAGTGCTGTTACTGCACTTCATCTGCTGTTACTGTTCTTCATCTGCTGTTACTGCACTTCATCTGCTGTTACTGCACTTCATCTGCTGTTACTGCACTTCATCTGCTGTTACTGTACTTCCTCTAGTGCTGTTACTGCACTTCATCTGCTGTTACTGCACTTCATCTGCTGTTACTGTTCTTCATGTGCTGTTACTGCACTTCATCTGCTGTTACTGCACTTCATCTGCTGTTACGGCACTTCATCTGCTGTTACTGCACTTCATCTGCTGTTACTGCACTTCATCTGCTGTTATTGCACTTTATCTGCTGTTACTGCACTTCATCTGCTGTTACTGTTCTTCATCTGCTGTTACTGCACTTCATCTGCTGTTACTGCACTTCATCTGCTGTTACTGCACTTCATCTGCTGTTACTGTACTTCCTCTAGTGCTGTTACTGCACTTCATCTGCTGTTACTGCACTTCATCTGCTGTTACTGCACTTCATCTGCTGTTACGGCACTTCATCTGCTGTTACTGCACTTCATCTGCTGTTACGGCACTTCATCTGCTGTTACTGCACTTCATCTGCTGTTACGGCACTTCATCTGCTGTTACGGCACTTCATCTGCTGTTACTGCACTTCATCTGCTGTTACTGCACTTCATCTGCTGTTACTGCACTTCATCTGCTGTTACTGCACTTCATCTGCTGTTACTGCACTTCATCTGCTGTTACTGTACTTCCTCTAGTGCTGTCGATCAGCATGTGAAGCTGAGTTTATCCTGAAGCCGTCTGCTCTTCAGATCCTATTAGTGAGGATGCGTCTCCCACTGACTGAAACACAGTTCATAGAGGTGATTTCAGCTTAATCACGCAGATCATGACCGACTCTTTCTGCTTCATCTTTCATTTGCACTAATAGCTGAAAGGGGATTTCAGTTTCTTTCACATGTATTAATAATTTGAATTAGTTTTGTTTACATATTTTCCATTTTAGCTAAAGTTGTATTTATTTTTTAAATATGGCCGTATAGTTTTATTCATTTTTATTTCATTTTTTTTTATTCAGTGAGTGAGTGTGTGTGTGAGAGAGAAAGAGAGAGAGAGAGAGAGAGAGAGGGAGAGAGAGAGAGAGAGAGAGAGAGAGAGAGAGAGAGAGAGAGAGAGAGAGAGAGAGAGAGAGAGAGTGTGTGTGTGTGTGTGTTGTGTGCGTGTGTGTGCGTGGATAATCTTGTGTAACGTCACGTCTGCCCGCTCGGTATTGTTAACCGGATTCTCTCAGCAGGAGCTCTCTCTGTAAGAGCCACTCGGGCGCTACTCGGAGGAGCTGCTGGGAGAGTGTGTGTTTCTTCATGCCGGTTTGAGCGCGCAGGAGTCGGTATGTCTGTGCAGAATAACCCACTTCAGGTGCACAACATCCCCTGGAGGAACAACAACTTCAGCCTGATGAGCCGAGACCCGCCGCTGTCCGACCAGGGAGAGACGATCATCGGCGTGTACCTGCTCATTCTGGGTCAGAATCCTTCATTTACCTTAAGTTACCTCATTCTCATTTTATCAGGTTTACCTCAGTCTCACTTTATCATGTTTACCTCAGTCTCACTTTATCAGGTTTACCTCAGTCTCACTTTATCATGTTTACCTCATTCTCATTTTATCAGGTTTACCTCAGTCTCACTTTATCATGTTTACCTCATTCTCATTTTATCAGGTTTACCTCAGTCTCACTTTATCATGTTTACCTCAGTCTCACTTTATCAGGTTTACCTCACTTAATCATGTTTACCTCAGTCTCACTTTATCAGGTTTACCTCAGTCTAGCTTTATCATGTTTACCTCAGTCTCATTTTATCAGGTTTACCTCACTTAATCATGTTTACCTCAGTCTCACTTTATCAGGTTTACCTGTCTCACTTTATCAGGTTTACCTCAGTCTCACTTTATCATGTTTACCTCAGTCTCATTTTATCAGGTTTACCTCAGTCTCACTTTATCAGGTTTACCTGTCTCACTTTATCAGGTTTACCTCAGTCTCACTTTATCAGGTTTACCTCAGTCTCATTTTATCAGGTTTACCTGTCACACTTTATCAGGTTTACCTCAGTCTCACTTTATCAGGTTTACCTCAGTCTCATTTTATCAGGTTTACCTCAGTCTCACTTAATCATGTTTACCTCAGTCTCACTTTATCAGGTTTACCTCAGTCTCACTTTATCAGGTTTACCTGTCTCACTTTATCAGGTTTACCTCAGTCTCACTTTATCAGGTTTACCTCAGTCTCATTTTATCAGGTTTACCTCAGTCTCACTTAATCATGTTTACCTCAGTCTCATTTTATCAGGTTTACCTGTCTCACTTTATCATGTTTACCTCAGTCTCATTTTATCAGGTTTACCTGTCTCACTTTATCAGGTTTACCTCAGTCTCACTTTATCAGGTTTACCTCAGTCTCATTTTATCAGGTTTACCTCAGTCTCACTTTATCAGGTTTACCTGTCACACTTTATCAGGTTTACCTCAGTCTCACTTTATCAGGTTTACCTCAGTCTCATTTTATCAGGTTTACCTCAGTCTCACTTAATCATGTTTACCTCAGTCTCACTTTATCAGGTTTA
>JARWKJ010000022.1:855000-872500 GCA_029959095.1 Rhinichthys osculus | reverse complement strand
ACTCACTCACTCACTCACACACACACACACACACACACACTCACAGTGTATCTTTCTCTCTGTTCGGCAGACCGAGGGTACGGCACCTGCGAGATCGACTGGGTCAAAGCGAACTATTCCACCATCCACAAGTCCTACATCATCTCCATCCTCATCTTCTGCTTCTTCGTGCCCGTGCTGATCATGCTGTTCTCCTACGTGTCCATCATAAACACGGTGAAGCGCGGCAATGCCATGTCAGCGGAGGGCGACCTGACCGACAGGCAGCGCAAGATCGAGAGGGACTTCACTATCGTGAGTCTGGCTTCACTGCGTTCAGGAGTGTTTTAGCATTCAGACTTATTTTAGAGTTAGAATAAAATGAGAGAGAAAGAAACAAAGAGAAATATGATGTTTTTCAGGTTTCACAATAATTGTCAAAACTGATACCTTAGGAAAGTGCTCTATCTATAAACTTTGACAAAATGTGATTGTAATTCGCCTTTGGCTAAGCCCCGCCCCCCTTAGTTACTGTTGCTACGTCCGACAAACAAACTTCATCTGGGCTCTGGTATCAACATGGCGTATGCTGTGACAGCTCTTCCGGCTGACATTTTATCAAACTTTTATAAAGCAGCAAATAAAGTGTCCGATAGAAGTAGGCAAAAGGGCTGCAATATACGTTCGAAGGCTTTATTCACGACATACAGGCGAAACGCAAGGAACAACAAGGCATCCAAATAGAGGCAAAAGCACACCGGTCACAGTCAACAAATGACCCAGCACATATCCTACTAATGGAGACGGAGGCTGGGACTCACAATATCAAGGAGCAACACTGTTCATGCAAAGCTGGAGGTCTCTATTCACTTCTATAAGGACTACGCGAGTATAGCGGTGTATTTATTAGCAGCGTGTGCTAGACAACACTTGTCAGGATTTGACTTCGGGTTTGGGAAGGGAAAAAAACAGACACCCCCCTCCAACCTCTCTGGGAAACGTGTATCTGTGTTACAAACGCCCCAGGCACAGCGCTTAACCATATTTTTGATAAAACTACGACGGTAATAGCCGGCCGAGACCAAAAATATGAGACGCCTGTGTTAAAGTCAATGGAGCGCTGTGAAAAAGTGTCGGACCTCTGTGGGAGCTCGTTCTTGGCTGCGCTGTGATTGGTCAATCTACATTCTAGGGTGTGGCTTAGCCAAAGGCGAATTGTTATAATAGGGATTTTATAATGTATAAAAATTAATGCGAAAGCAAACCGTGTGAAAAGGACTGTATTAGTGAGTAGAGTGACTAAATGAACATTATAACAGTAGATGGCAGCAGAGGACCACTCACTGGCTCACTTTCATTTGAAAAGTGTTTAACACGAGTAAACCCCTAAAGTAAAGCACATTTTCCATGTTAACTTCATAAAGCATGCTTACACATCGCGTTCATGATCGCTGTGGCGCCCCCTACTGGCCAATCAGGGCATACCTTCGAGTTATCTTTATTTATACAGCGCTTTCTACAGCACTGAGAGTTTCAGCTTTACAGAGATACAGGAGAATAATGCAGCAGAGTGTGTGTCCAGGAGAGAATAGCATCAGTCCAGCTGAAGTCAGTTCAGTGTGTTTGGTCCTCAGGTGTCCATTGTGATCTGCACGGCGTTCATCCTGGCCTGGTCTCCGTACGCCGTGGTGTCCATGTGGTCGGCGTGGGGTTTCCACGTGCCCAACCTCACCAGCATCTTCACGCGGCTCTTCGCCAAGTCCGCCAGCTTCTACAACCCGCTCATCTACTTCGGCTTGAGCTCCAAGTTCCGCAAGGACGTGAGCGTGTTGCTGCCGTGTAGAGGCGACGGGAAAGACACCGTCAAACTCAAGCGCTTCAAAAAGATCAAGGGGAAGGCGGAGGGGGCGTCGCCCAGGGCCCCGCGGCAGCGCTTCAGGAGACCCGAGGAGCAGCGCGAGAAGAAGAGCCGTGCAGGAGGAGAGCCGGCAAACCCCGCCCCCAGCCTTCGCCCCGAGACTCCGCCCCCTGCCGGCAAACAGGTGTACTTCATCAGCGCGCCCGAGCCGTCAGACACGCCCGAGTACGAGTGCGCCAGACTGTAGATCACCAGGGATCGGGCCGGTTGCTGTTTTTTTCTTTTTTTTTATTGCATAACAGAACAATAACAACATGCACATACAGAGGATCACAATGTATTCGACTATCATCTATTACATTCATAATAGCATCAAAGGAAACGGAGAAAAATAATAAAATAAATACTAATAAATTATATGTGAGCAACTTCAGTTTCATGGTAATGATGTAAGCTATTTTTGTAAATGATGGATGTAAATGTGAAATATTGTTTTTTAACAACTGTGTACATCTGCATTATTAAAGACAGTTTTGTGTTTACATGCACTTCATCACAAGATATTAAACTCGAAACATCAAACATAATGATGACATTCCAGTTGTTTTCTTTAATACTCTCTTGAGTTGGCACTTATTTTGTATATTTTATTATATATTTTGTGTCAACTATTTATCTTACAAACCAGTATATAATCAGTGCATAGGCAATTTGGGATGCGTCTGAAGACTTATACAATCGTACACTTCAGAATCTAGATCTTTGTTTCCCTAAAAATATTTAGGGTACTTAATCTTTTATTTTCTCTTTATCCTGTGTCTCAGTACTTCCTTTAGATATCTGACTTTACATACGAATGTTTTTTTTTTTTTTTTTTTTACTCTTATGTTCTCCTGAGTGTGTGTATATTTGCATCTGTTTCTTGAATAAAAAAAAAAATGAAAATAAATAAAAAGACCCCAAAAATCTCACCGGAAGTAGTTGCTCATCCGGGAACTTTTTGCCTACTTTTTTTATGAATACGGACATACTTATTTTCAGCTATATAATAGGAAAGTACAGTATGCAGCCGCGATCGCGTCTTTTATGCTCGCAGTTAATTAGGCTAATTAATTAATGACGTCATCAGACTAAAAAGACATTTCGAATGAGTCATAAATGAATGCGCTAAACACAAAGCCCTTTAGATCCAGCATTCAGGAGAACACGGGGAGAGATAGTGTAATTAGATATAGTAATTAGATAATTGGAGAGTCAGACGTGATTTATACAGTTGTTTTGGGTGACTTTAACATCTAATGTGAACATTTCACCTCATGAAAACGCTCGTACGTCTTCGTGCCTTTAATGAAAACACCGTAAAAAAAAATAATGCGTTTATTTTTGTTCTTGCACTTCTGTCATTTGCTTTCAGTTACACGTGAGATTATAGTTGTTCATATCAAAAATAAAAATTCCTGTGATGAAAGCTGAACACAGTTGTGCTGCTTCATATTTATGGAAATCGTGAAACATTGCTCATTTTCCTTTGCTGAAGAGAAAGATCAGAACAGCATTTATTTTAAATAGAATCTTTTGTAACATTATAAATATCTTTACACTTTGAATGCGTCTTTAATGAATAAAAGTATTAATATCTTTAAAAAAACAGTGAGAGGTTATGAAAAAAAAATATATATATATGAATTTCAGTCTACTAAAATAATGAGTCCTGCAGCGCCCCCTGGTGGCCGCGGTGACTTACTGCAACATCACCTGTGACACGTGACCTTCACATGTGGCTTACATCAATATATCAGAATATCAAATTCTTCATGAAATAATTCTATTTTTGAGCTTAAGAAAAAAATGTTTATCCATCATTGAAATTTCCAAGACTTTTCCAGGTTTTCCATGAGCGCAGGAACCCATGGAGAGTCACTGCATGAATCACAAAATACAAAACACACGTGAAATACAACATATTCTTTTATTATTGTATTATATTGATAAATGTCCATCTGAGGAAAAAAAAGAAGAATACAACAAGAAATCAAGAATAAACTGTAATATCAATAATAAAATATGTACAAGAGGAGTATAGCATTTATTAACAATCTTCCCACTCTCTCTCTATACAACCAAAAGGGTAAAAGTTCAGTGACAGCTCTATACAGGCGGAACCGGAACACGTCTCGTGAGTGACGTCACAGCCTGATCGTCCAATCAAACTCCCTTCAAATTCTCCATCTCAACTCGAATGTTTCCGCTAATCAGTGAAGCGCGTCGATCGATCAGTAACCGGTTATTAAATCTCCGTTTAGCACGTTAGTATGTTCAGTAGCCGAGTCCGCTGTACAGTTCCCATCTCTGACCAGCAGGTGGCGCGAACGACTCTCTCAGCACTACATCCGCTCATCCTCAGTTAGCTTCGCAATGTTAATATACACTGTATTCTGGTTCATAAATAGATTGTTGATCAATACTTTAAAACTATACATATTGAGATTCTTTCTTATATATCTAAAATGAATACGCACCGAGAATGAACGAAATCAGAAAATATATTTACTAGTACGAAAACACGCACGCGGTTCCCTTTCAACGTCCCAAACCAGCGCGCGCTCTCTGTGCACGAGCTTAACGTCAAACGTGCCTCAGATTTAAAGGAGAAGAATCCAAAAATGAAAAAAATAACTATTTAATCACCCTCGTGTTTTAATCGCGTGGAGATTCTGTTCAACACCGTAAAATGAGCAGCTCACTAAGTGTCACAATTATTATTTTGAATTGCAAGAATAGCCAATATCTCACAATTCAGACTTTATAATATTTTATCCTACAATTCTGAGAAAAAAAGTCAACTTTGAGTTTTAAATTTGGAATTGCGAGAAATTATTCGCAATTGAATTTTTACCTCAGAATTGGGAGATAAACTCAAAATTCAGAAAAAATGTCAGAACTGTGACAAAAAGTTGCAATTACTTTAAAAAACAATATTGCGAGTATCTCACAAGTGAATCTTTTTTCTCACAGTTCGGAGAATATAGACACACAGTTGTGAGAAAGTCAAAACTGTGATATTAAAAAATTACCATTTTTAATAGCGTGTATTTCACAATTTTGACATTTTTTACGCTCAGAATTTCAAGTTTATATATCGCAATTAAAGCCCTATCGTATTTTCCTCGTAATTCCTAGTTTGTTTTTTCAATTCTGAGAAAAAAAGTTTTAAATTTGTAGTTGCGAGAAATTATTCGCAATTGATTTTTTTTAATCAGAATTGGGAGATAAACTCAAAAATCAGAAAAAATGTCAGAACTGTGACAAAAAGTTGCAATTACTTTGAGAAAAAAGATTGACTTGTGAGATACTCGCAATATTGTTTTTTACAGTTCGGAGAATATAGACACACAGTTGTGAGAAAGTCAAAACTGTGATATTAAAAAATTACCATTTTTAATAGCGTGTATTTCACAATTTTGACTTTTTTTACGCTCAGAATTTCAAGTTTATATATCGCAATTAAAGCCCTATCGTATTTTCCTCGTAATTCCTAGTTTGTTTTTTCAATTCTGAGAATAAAAGTTTTAAATTTGTAATTGCGAGGATTATTCGCAATTTTTTCCGTCAGAATAAAAAAAAAAAAAAAAATCAGAATTGTGATATAAAAAGTAACATAACTTTAAAAAAAAAAAAAAAATTCGTAGAGAAAGTCCCGCGGGTTTGAGGGCGAGTAAACGCTGACAGATTTCACGTTTGGCTGAACTAGTCCTTTAACAACATTTGGTCGAGTAGCAAACCTCCGCCTGAAGGACACACACAAACACTCAGTTCTCGTGTAGTGCTCGTGTCATCATGTAAAGGCAAACGATCCCCATAAAAGCAGAAATCTCTATCCTAGCAGTTAAAAACACGCAGACCTGCACACGCACGTCTAGAGTTCAAGTAATCACAGACCAATCCAAATAAAGCAGAAGAGTTCAAATAAACAACCTCAACCTGCAAACGTGTGTTACGATCTATCTGCAGCCGACCACCAGTCACACAATGATAAAAAACACTAGTATCTGTTCCAAACTATTACATATCAAATACATAAACCACCACCTGTGCGGCGGGCGAGCGAGGGCCAATCACGGCGCACCGCATCACCGGTCATTCGTTTGGCATCACAGGCAAAACAAAAGATGAAAAAGGCAAAAATAAATAAACATCACAGATTTCAGACAAATATAGATCCCGAATCGTTGTACTTTGAGTACAGCTTGTCAAAAACTGCAACACATTCAAACTATTATAAGACTTTTTCCGCATAATCACAAATATTCATAAACTCTAATCAAGCGGTCAGCGTTAAGGGTCTGACCGGAGAGGGTTTCACAGACGGGCCGTTTTTAAAAATAAAAACATCCATAAACAGGCAAACGGAGTTTTATCAAATCGAGGAGAAACTGCAGGTTTACGCATTAAAATATTAATATTATTAATTCAACGTTAGCGCTTATGAAGGTTGAAGAAGCGCGTCAGAGACGGATCCACCACAGAGTCGAGACTCTAACAGAGAACGAGCAGATCAGGGTTCTGCCTGACGCTGGTCATGTGGCTCCGGGGTGAGCGAGCGTCTTGATTGGTTTATATCCCGACACGAACATTTAGAAACGTAGAAGTTTTCTGAGCCGTTTTCATGTTATATTATGTACAGATTGTATTGAATAAATTAACAGCGGCGGACCGGAGTCGGATCTGACGCTCGCCTCAGTGTGTTCAGACCATCCGGCTCTAGAACTCGCAATCATGTGACGTATTTGAGTTTAAACGTTTATTTCCAGGCGCCGGAGAGGAACGGAGAGAGCCCGACTTTCTGGAGACTGTTTGAAGCAAAAGGCACGTCGTTTAAAAGGAGAGGAATAATGCTTACGTCCGGAGAGACATAATGAAAGGGAAATAAAAGAAATTAATCTAGGAAGCGTGTAACTTCCTGTGAGGCTGAACGGAGGAGGAGCCGAGACGCTCCTCGTGTGTGTGTGTGTGTGTGTGTGTGCTTCCCCTCGAGCACCAGGCCCGCCCGGATCATCAGCTTCGAGTTCGTGGAAGCGGTTTGGGTCGGAGGTCAGAGGTCATACGAAGACTTTAGCGAGGGCGTCGGCTCCCGCGCTGCCGATGTAGCATTTGCTGGGATGAAACGCCACGTCGTGGATCGACTCGTCGAACTTCTTCCGGTGAGCCGTGAACTCCTGGATGCACGTCTTGTTCTCCATGTTCCACAGACGCACGGAGCAGTCGTGACCTGAGACACACACACACACACACACATCAACAACTTCCTCTGACTGATCCACACACACACACACACACAAGGATAACGCTGCTCATAAGTAGAGATTGACTGATGTTGATTGTTTTTGATGACCGATATGGATGTTTCTGTGCCGATAACCGATACACAGAACATTTATCCGTTTATTTGATTTTGACAATTAAAAAAACAGCACTAATCTGAGCAAACTGTTTAAAGTCCCCCTGTAGTCAATAACCACGTGATATATACTAATAACTTCAACGTAGAACTGAAGAAACAATCAAAGAAACAGGGAACAGGTGAGAACTAATGAGAAACCATGGCAACAAACCAAGGAAACCGTGAGCTGGAAACTAAACAGAACGACTGTGTGTTTTAAGGTCTAACGACGGGTGTATTCCTCAGGCCTCACGGCAGACGCCTCTGTTCTACAGTCCGCCTGTAGTCAATCATATTATCCCTTAAAACCCGTCTTTGATCAGCGAAATTACATATTTAAATGTTTATTCATGCCTTAAAATATCTTGAATGTAACTCGACACCCTCGCCTCATTTAGTATGCTCGGCTCTATGAATATGCAGATGAGCCCCGCCTCCACTCACTCCCTCACTCAGAGATCCACTGGTTGACGATCACACGTTGATCTGATTGGTTACAAGGTCGTTTGTGACGTCAGAAACACCAGCGATTTCAAACCGTGTTTTTGAGACTGTCTTTGGTTCACTGCAGTTTTAAGGAGGAAATACTCAGCAATGCTGTCGACTTATGAACTTACACACGGTTTAAGCGTATTAAAAACACCACATACACACATAAACAACAATAAACGCTCTATTTTCATCTTTAGATATCGGTAAAATCAGCCAATCTCTACTTATGAGCAAAGCAAATCAGAGTAAAATTGATGTTTTTAGGGTTCTTTTGAGCCGTTTATGATCTTTCCCTAATGAAAGAACACCATTAGAAGCGTTTGCATGATTATGATCCATATGTGTGAACTTACTGCCGGACATCAGATAGAGTCCGTTGGGATCCACCGCGAGACTGGTTACAGCATCGAGATGAGCCACCATAGAGTGAATACACTTGCCTGAGACGAAACATCAACATAAGCATCTTCATCATCGTCATCATCATCATCATCATCATAATAATAACTGTGGGCTCTTGATGTCCCTCCGTTACCGGTGTTATTGTCGAAGAAGCGTATGTGCCGATCCTCCTGTGCCGTTACGGTGATGGGAAGCGTCGGGTGGCTCAGGACTTTATTGATCTGACACGGCGCATCTGAAGATCAGACAGGTCAGAGGTCAGAGAGGATCATGGGATGTTACCAGACACTTATCTTCTATTTATAGGGCAGTTTACGTTTTTATTAAATTTATTTAATAGGGCGGTTTTAGTTAAAAAAATATATAATTATGGGGCAGTTTTATTTATTTTATTTTTTTATTTATAGGGCAGTTAAAAAAAAAAAAAAAAAAATTTAGGGCAGTTTTAGGGGAGGGGGGGTTCAAATATTTTATTTATGGGGCAGTTTAATTTATTTATATTTTTTATATATAGGGCAGTTTCTTTTTTTTATAGGGCAGTTTTAGTTTTTAGTTTAAATTTTATTTTTTTTTTTTATGAGGCAGTTTTGGTTTTTTAAAATAGATTTATAGGGCAGTTTAATTTTTTTTTTTTTTAACAGGGCAGTTTTATTTTTATTTTATTTATAGGGCAGTTTTTTTTTGTTTTTTTTATAGGGCAGTTTTAGTTTTTTTTTCAAATTTTGTAATTTATGAGGCAGTTTTATTTAAAAAAAAAAATTTTTATAGGGCAGTTTAATTTATTAATTTATTTATGGGGCAGTTTTAGTTTAAAAAAATATATTTATGGAGCATTTTTTTTTAAATTATTATTTATTTATTTATAGGGTAGTTTCAGATTAATTCTTCTTTTTATAGGGCAGTTTTAGTTGTTTTTTTAATTTATAGGGCAATTAATTTTTTTTTTTTTTTTTTTTTTTTTTTAACAGGGCAGTTTTATTTTTTATTTTTGGGGCAGTTTTATTTTAATTTTATTTATAGGGCTTTTTTTTTATTTTATTTTTTTTATAGGGCAGTTTTAGGGTTCCCCCCCCCCCCATTTTTTATTTTAAAATTATTTTAATTTTATTTATGAGGAAGTTTTATCATTTTTTTTATTTTATTTATGGAGCAGTTTTTTTTATAGGGCGGTTTTAGGTTTTTTTTGTGTCACGTACCAATAACAGGAATTAATACATACCAGTGTACAAATATATAACTACAAATAAAAGAAAATAATAAATTGGTAGGTGTAATTTGTCAACATTGCCTAATGCATTAGCTAGCATGGACTAACAATGAGCAATTTATTTTCACAGCATTTATTAATCTTCATGTTAGTTAATAAAAAGTTGTTCATTGTTAGTTCACTAATGTACAACGTTTGATATGAAAAATGTATTATTAGTCATGTTTTAGTGTTTAAATGAATAAAGATTAATAAATGCTGTAGAAGTTTTGTTGTTTGTTAGTTCTAGTTAATGTAGTTAATTAATGTTAACAAATAGAACATTATTGTAAAGTGTTGCCAATAAATCATTTAAAAATGGAATTCTAACCACTCTGAAAAATATATATATATTTTTTTAAGGATTTTAAGGGTCAAGCGTTCTGTTCTCGGTGAATGTGAAACACTGTGGCAAACAGCAGAACATTAGAGATATGAATGTGTGTGTGTGCAGAGCTGGTGTCTGATGTGGGAATATTACCGGGGTTCCCGGCGGCCTGCGACTCCAGCTCCAGGATCATCTGTCGGGTCTCCATGTTGAAGATGCCGGTCCTGCCGTTACTGAAGGACGTCACCATGTGAGCCGGGTCACAGCACACCAGATCCACTGACGACGGGACGCCCAGTTCTGGAGCACAGGCAAACACACACGGGTCTCTCACACGGTTCACACCACATTCATAAACTCAGCTTTTATCTTTGTAAACTGATCATTAAGCTAAATCATTCTTTAAGACTCAATTATTCTGGGGCGTGTTTCGAACCCTATATGAGCTAGTCATAATCATATTCATTAACTGATATAAAAATTTAAAATAAAATAAAATAATAAAACATAATAAAAGTCTTAAAGAATTAAAGAATGACTTAATATTTTATTTTATGTATTTTGGGGTGAATTTGAATCCTAATATCATCTAACCAGAATTACAAATGACAGCAAAATAATAAAATTTAAAAAATAAAAATTTGTAAACTGATGTGTTAAATCATATTTCTTTGTTATTTTGGGGTTTATTTCAATCCTGATATCTTCTAATCATCATCATTAATGACAGTAATAAAACAAACAAAAAAGATTATTCATTCATAATATATATATATAGTGGTGTGTGGTAAATCTTTATTTAAAAGTGCAGTGTGTAATAAATGCAATATCATAAACATAACTGTGTGTTCAGTGGTGTATAAAGATCTTACATAATGAAGCGTTGTGTGTTTATTAGCTTAGAATGAGGCGTTTCTCTCTACACACACCGCGGGTCCGCTTACACACACGTTTCTACGGTGGCCCTGAGCGGACAAACCCGTTTCATCACTATGTTGTTCTTCATGATAAGAAGCTGCTAAAGTCAGCGAATAAAACACTGACACAATGATGAACAAGTGACAATAATATTCACAATAACATCGTTTTACTAAATAATCAAGTAAACCTCATTTCTCAATTTATCTTTGTAAAGAAACCTCGTTGGTTAACTGGCTACTGTTACTGTCTCAGACGGCGACATCACTTCCTGTCGGCCACCGTAACTTCTGTTGGGTGCAGTTCACAACCTCACCACTAGATGTCGCTAAAACTTACACACTGCACCTTTAAGACTTTTATTATGTTATTTTATGTTATTTTGGGGTCAGTTTCAATGCGGATATCATCTAACCATCATCATCATTAACAAAATAAGAGAAAACAGATCATTATTAAACTATTATCATTCATAAAATATTATAAAATACAAAAATAAAATATAAACGATATTTTTTTGCAAACGGAAGTGTTAAATATGTATGTGTGTGACCTTGGTTCTGGTTGAAGAGGGCGATGGCGGGAGCAGCGTCTGCAGCGTTCCAGAGTCTCACGGTCCCGTCAGCGGAGCAGGACAGCAGTGTGTGATGAGCCGAGCTGTAGACCAAACCCCACACTG
The DNA here is from genome assembly GCA_029959095.1 of Rhinichthys osculus. NCBI lineage: Eukaryota > Metazoa > Chordata > Actinopteri > Cypriniformes > Leuciscidae > Rhinichthys > Rhinichthys osculus. Next base: position 861,158 of record JARWKJ010000022.1, on the reverse strand, counting down.
CATCTGTGTGTCCACACAATGACCCGCGCAGCACTGACGGCTCTATCAGAGAGAGAGAGAGAGAGATAGAGAGAGAGAAAGAGTGTCAGTCATAAAAGTGCATCTATCCATCATAAAAGTGCATCTGTCCATCATAAAAGTGCATCTATCCATCATAAAAGTGCATCTGTCCATCATAAAAGTGCATCTATCCATCATAAAAGTGCATCTGTCCATCATAAAATTGCATCTGTCCATCATAAAAGTGCATCTGTCCATCATAAAAGTGCATCTATCCATCATAAAAATGCATCTATCCATCATAAAAGTGCATCTGTCCATCATAAAAGTGCATCTATCCATCATAAAAGTGCATCTATCCATCATAAAAGTGCATCTATCCATCATAAAAGTGCATCTGTCCATCATAAAAGTGCATCTATCCATCATAAAAGTGCATCTGTCCATCATAAAAGTGCATCTATCCATCATAAAAGTGCATCTATCCATCATAAAAGTGCATCTATCCATCATAAAAGTGCATCTGTCCATCATAAAAGTGCATCTGTCCATCATAAAAGTGCATCTGTCCATCATAAAAGTGCATCTGTCCATCATAAAAGTGCATCTATCCATCATAAAAGTGCATCTGTCCATCATAAAAGTGCATCTGTCCATCATAAAAGTGCATCTATCCATTATAAAAGTGCATCTATCCATTATAAAAGTGCATCTATCCATCATAAAAGTGCATCTGTCCATCATAAGTGCATCTGTCCATCATAAAAGTGCATCTATCCATCATAAAAGTGCATCTATCCATCATAAAAGTGCATCTATCCATCATAAAAGTGCATCTGTCCATCATAAAAGTGCATCTGTCCATCATAAAAGTGCATCTGTCCATCATAAAAGTGCATCTGTCCATCATAAAAGTGCATCTATCCATCATAAAAGTGCATCTGTCCATCATAAAAGTGCATCTGTCCATCATAAAAGTGCATCTATCCATTATAAAAGTGCATCTATCCATTATAAAAGTGCATCTATCCATCATAAAAGTGCATCTGTCCATCATAAAAGTGCATCTGTCCATCATAAAAGTGCATCTGTCCATCATAAAAGTGCTTCTATCCATCATAAAAGTGCATCTATCCATCATAAAAGTGCATCTGTCCATCATAAAAGTGCATCTATCCATCATAAAAGTGCATCTGTCCATCATAAAAGTGCATCTATCCATCATAAAAGTGCATCTGTCCATCATAAAAGTGCATCTGTCCATCATAAAAGTGCATCTGTCCATCATAAAAGTGCATCTGTCCATCATAAAAGTGCATCTATCCATCATAAAAGTGCATCTATCCATCATAAAAGTGCATCTATCCATCATAAAAGTGCATCTGCCCATCATAAAAGTGCATCTATCCATCATAAAAGTGCATCTATCCATCATAAAAGTGCATCTGTCCATCATAAAAGTGCATCTGTCCATCATAAAAGTGCATCTATCCATCATAAAAGTGCATCTATCCATCATAAAAGTGCATCTATCCATCATAAAAGTGCATCTGTCCATCATAAAAGTGCATCTATCCATCATAAAAGTGCATCTGTCCATCATAAAAGTGCATCTATCCATCATAAAAGTGCATCTATCCATCATAAAAGTGCATCTGCCCATCATAAAAGTGCATCTATCCATCATAAAAGTGCATCTATCCATCATAAAAGTGCATCTATCCATCATAAAAGTGCATCTATCCATCATAAAAGTGCATCTGCCCATCATAAAAGTGCATCTATCCATCATAAAAGTGCATCTATCCATCATAAAAGTGCATCTATCCATCATAAACGTGCATCTGCCCATCATAAAAGTGCATCTATCCATCATAAAAGTGCATCTATCCATCATAAAAGTGCATCTATCCATCATAAAAGTGCATCTGTCCATCATAAAAGTGCATGTCCATCATAAAAGTGCATCTGTCCATCATAAAAGTGCATCTGTCCATCATAAAAGTGCATCTGTCCATCATAAAAGTGCATCTATCCATCATAAAAGTGCATCTATCCATCATAAAAGTGCATCTATCCATCATAAAAGTGCATCTATCCATCATAAACGTGCATCTGCCCATCATAAAAGTGCATCTATCCATCATAAAAGTGCATCTATCCATCATAAAAGTGCATCTATCCATCATAAAAGTGCCTCTGTCCATCATAAAAGTGATAAGCAAAACTACAAGTGTGTCCCTTCGAGTAATCAGAAGTTCTACACACACTTGCTGTCTTTACGCCGACTTGAACACTTGGGCCAAATAGAGGAAAAACGTCATGCAAGTGGACAAGTGGGGTTGGGAGTGCTCTCACACACACACACACACTGGAGCGTACCGTAGGAGTCGTAGGGGTCGATGTTGGGGTTGGGAGTGTTCCAGCTCTGAATGGATCCGTCTAAACCCCCGCTGAAACACTGGTCTCCAGTCGAGCTCATCACCACACACAGAACCGGACCCCTGCGGACCAGAACACCAGCAGAACATGTTCAGATGATCATTAAAGAGCAGTTCCCGTCTGTGTTCAGTGTGTGATGTTGCTGTGTGATCATGAGAAGCTCCAGTTCTCCTCTATATCAGCGTCAGTGTTCCTGAACTCCTGAAACGCCTCCATTGTAGTCTCGAGTTTCGAACACGTCACAATATTCCTCATTATAATAATTCATACGCAGAATAAAGGGGCGGGGCCTGGTTGAGTTAGTCAGTAGTGTGTTAAACTGGCGGTTATGGAAAGGGGCGGGACATTTCCCAAACACACTCGAAGCGCTCGACCAATCACAACACACTGCTCCAGCCGACCAATCAGAGCACAGTGTGCTTTCAGGAGGAGGGGCTTCATAGAGACAGGAAGTAAACAGGGCAGTGTTTCCCGAAAGCATCGTTAGACAACTATGGTCGTTATCAGCAGTTTAACGAGTCATGTTTCAGGAAACCATCGTACTATGTATTATACAAATGTATTACTTTAGGAGGGAAATCTGATCATGAATTAGCTGATGATTTTAACTCTTTTTATACACGTTTTGATATTCATGATTTTTCAAAAGAACTGTCTGATTATTGTGGGAATTCAGTGACTCAGAATACTAATGTTAAACTTCAAATTAATAAAGCTGATGTACGTAGTTGTTTTAAACAGGTTAAGGTTGGGAAAAGTCCAGGCCCTGATAACATTGGTGGTAGGCTGAGGAACTGTGCAGAGCAGCTCTCAGGGATTTATTCATTTATTTTTAGTGAATCATTACAACTTTCTAAAGTCCCTCGTCTATGGAAAGATGCCATTGTGGTGCCAATTGCGAAAAAAAGAGATTCTCCTTCTCTGAAAGATTATAGGCCTGTTGCACTAACCTCCTTGGTTATGAAATCTTTTGAAAAAATAGTAAGGAAAGAGATTTTCGCCTTAACACAGTCAGCACTTGATCCTATGCAGTTTGCATATAGATCTGGTAGAGGAGTTGATGATGCCACTTGTACCCTACTGAATATGATTTTAAGACATTTGGAAGGCAAAAAAAATCATGTACATTTGCTATTTATTGATTTTTCTTCTGCTTTTAATTGTGTTCAGCCTTTTATTTTGGCAAATAAATGTATTTAGATTTTAACATTGTGTGTTGGTTGGTGGATTTTTTAACTAATAGATCCCAAAGAGTACGTGTCAATGGAGTGTTGTCGAATGTATTGTGGTCTTCCACTGGTACCCCACAGGGTTGCGTTCTGTCCCCTCTTCTGTTTTCTTTATATACTGACGACTGTCGTAGTACTTTTAATGGGAGACACATTGTTAAATTTGCGGACGACTCTGTGATTGTGTCGCTTCTTAATGAGTTTGAATCAGACTTTGGTCCAGTGACAGATCATTTTATCCAATGGTGTGATGCTTCGTTTCTAAATATTAATGCCTCAAAAACAAAAGAGATGTTCATTGATTTCCGTAAGAAGAACTCTGTACCTGTGTTGCCTTCTGTCATAAAGGGACATCAGGTAGAAGTGGTTACACAGTACAAATATTTAGGGACTGTATTTGATGACAAACTACAATTTGAGGCAAACACTGATATCATTAGAGGAAAGGCTCTTCAGCGTATGTATTTTCTAAGGAAACTTCGAACTTTTAACATGGATGTTTCTTTTATGAAAATGTTTTATACTTGTTTTATTGAAGCTGTTTTAAGTTTTTCTATTATTTGTTGGTATGATAATCATAATGTTAAGAATAGGAGGAAGTTGACAAGCATATTCACAATGTGAAGCAAGAGAGTTGGGATCGATTTAAGGACCATCACACAAATTTATGAGCATAGGATGACTAGGAAGGGCCAGTTAGTCCTTTCTGATGTCACTCACCCATTATGTACTGAACTTCAACTACTTCCTTCAGGACGGAGATTTAAACTCCCCTTGTGTAAATCAAACAGATACAGAAATTCCTTTATACCTGCTGTAATTAGGTTTTTAAATGATTGATTGTAATTTGTGTATTGTGTTGTTATATGTGCATGTGTATACTGCTGTCTACACAAAGAATTGCCTTTGAGGACAATAAAGTTTAAAGTTAAGTTACTAACGAACATTCGCAAACAGCATCGCAGAGGTGTGTGTGTGTGAGCGACAGATCTCGAGCTGCGGTTAGAAGAAGAGTTTCTCGTTTGCATGACATGTGGACTCAGTTAATCCTGATCTTGAGCAAAATCAGCAAGCTGACATTCAGTGCAATCATATCTTTTATGTAGAACACACACTAATGTCTCAAATATTCCTCAGAAGCATGTCTGTAATCTATAGCAAAACATCCAGCGTTAGTTCGATCTCAAACAGATTCATTAACAGTAGTTATTACTCCAAACACATGCGTGACATCATTAACCAGCGCGGGTGAACGACCAATTTGCAACAATATGGTTTCGGGAAACAGACGAGACTCGCTAGTGGATTTCTAACCGCAGCTCGAGATCTGTCGCTCACACACACACACCTCTGCGATGCTGTTTGCGAATGTTCGTTAGAACGATGCTTTCGGGAAACACGACTCGTTAAACTGCTGATAACGACGGAACTTGTGACCATAGTTGGCTGGCGATGCTTTCGGGAAACCAGAGCGTTACTGACAGACCGGGGAGAGAGGAGCCGCAACAATGGAGAATATGAGGAAATAATCAACATTTAAGCAGGAAAAGCTGTTCTAGTAGAGCCTGAAAACAACATGACATATTTGCTCAACATAGAGTTTAGCACACATGTTTATATTCTGGAAGACCTGTACCTGTGAGCCCTGAACGTGTAGATGGGCTCGACATCAAGAGCTGCACACCTGAAAGCACAAACACAAGAGTGTGAGGAGCCGACCCGAGGGAAGCTCAGAGAACCAGCTCTACAGGCTCAGGGAGGGTCGGGTCCGCTCGGGCGGTGCGAGTCCGGTACCCAACCCTCACAGAACCGTGCAGTGAGATCAGACTGACTTCTTGGTTGGTGCCGTCTTCTGCAGGTTCCACATCTTCAGCGTGTGGTCTTCAGACGCGGTGATCAGAACCGGCTCCACCGGGTGGAACGCCAGGCCGCGGATCGAGTCGAAGTGGTTCCTGAGGGTGAACTTCGGGTTCCACGTCTTGCGCAGGGCGTCTTTGTTGTTCGTGATCTGAGGAGAGTAGCCAACACATCGGCATGGCGATGAACGGACGGACATTAACATTAGTCATGATTTTAATATATACAGTCAAACCTACATTTATTCAACATTTCTCACATTATCACAGTATAATGTGATATATTACATATATATAACATTATATTGTTTATGTGTCTATGTGGTGTGTTTAATATGCTTTAAGACAAACCATGTGTACATTCATAAGTCGACAGCATTGCTGAGTATTTTTTTGGTCATATTTGTATTAAATGCATGCCAGTGATTTTACATAATGCGAGATCTAACCAGATAAAATAATATTAATGCCTGATGGTTTCATGTGTAAAACAAAAGCCTCTAAAGCTGCATAATGTGTTTCTGAACATTAGGGCTGCCCTCGACTAAAGATTTTTCAAGTCGACTAGTAGTCGTTCATTTAAGCCATTAGTCGACTAATCGCGCGTTTATATTAGTAAGTCATAAATAAT
>JARWKJ010000022.1:845000-850000 GCA_029959095.1 Rhinichthys osculus | reverse complement strand
AGAAGAGATCAGAACTTCTGATCCAAATCTACACTCTAACTGAACACAAAGTCTAACTGAGACTATTTTCGTTACAAACCAGTGTGTTTGATCATATTAAATAAAAATAATATGATAAATAATTCACAGTATAAAGTAGCGTTTAGAGCTTCTGTAGCTCCGCCCCTTTTCAGTGCTGCGCTCGTTGTGTTTCGTCTTCCGGTTTGTAATTTCACATCATGAAGGAAAGATCGTACAGAAAATCAACAGTCTAATTGGGAAAAACAGTTAAAAGGGCCATTATATTGGCAGAAATATGTATTTAAGGGTTTGTAATCATGTGACTGACGTCCCCCTTACAGAAGTCAAGAACGAGTCTGAAACTTTTAAACTCCAGTTTTCAATCTAAAGCCGATCGATCCGATGGGAAGACGGGAGAAAGATCAGTCCAATTCTCTTCAGAGACTCAACAGATGGGATCAGGAGGGCAGGGAGTGTGTGAGTGTGTGTGTGTGCGTGTGAGTGTGTGTAGGAGTGAGTATGAGTGAGTGTGTGTGTGTGTTTGTGTGAGAGTGCGTGTAGGAATGAGTATGAGTGAGTGTGTGTTTGTGTGTGTTTGTGTGTAGGAGTGAGTATGAGTGAGTGTGTGTGTGTGTTTGTGTGAGAGTGTGTGTAGGAGTGAGTATGTGTGTGTGTGTGTGTGTGTTTGTGTGTAGGAGTGAGTATGAGTGTGTGTGTGTGTGTGTGTGTGTTTGTGAGACTGAGAGGACCAAATGTCCCCACAAGGATAGTAAAACTTGAGATTCCCTACTTTGTGAGACTTTTTGCTGGTCCTCACAAGGAAAATTGATTAATAAACATAATAAAATGTGTTTTTTGAAAATGTAAAAAAGCAGAAAGTTTTTGTGTGATGGGTAGTTTTAGGGGTCGGGTTAGTGTGTGTGTGTGTGTGTGTGTGATGGGTAGGTTTAGGGGTCGGGTTAGTGTGTGTGATGGGTAGTTTTAGGGGTCGGGTTAGTGTGTGTGTGTGTGTGTGATGGGTAGGTTTAGGGGTCGGGTTAGTGTGTGTGTGTGTGTGTGAGAGAGAGAGAGAGAGTGTGTGTGTGTGTGTGTGTGTGTGAGAGAGAGAGAGAGTGTGTGTGTGTGTGTGTGTGTGTGTGAGAGAGAGAGAGAGAGTGAGTGTGTGTGTGTGAGAGTGTGTGTGAGAGAGAGAGAGCGTGAGTGAGTGTGTGTGAGAGTGTGTGTGAGAGAGAGAGAGCGTGAGTGAGTGTGAGTGTGTGTGAGAGTGGAGGAACACACGAGGACAGTAAATCAAACACAATCTACAGGAACATCCAGTGCATTCGATGCTGTGCCGCCGCTCTGAAACCAGTCGTGTGAGAAACAGGAAGTGAAGAGGAGCTTGTGTTCGAGTTCCTGTGAAGATCCGGTATGATGCTGGAATATAGCACAACATATCCTGCAACACTGAATCTACAGATACAACTCTTCTTAACTCTTATAGAGCTGAAGTAACTGTCTTCCACGTAATGTCTTCCGGAATTAAAATGTACGGAAAGACTTTTTATCTCACAATTCTAACTTTTTTCTTAGAATTGTGAGATAAAAAGTTCAACAAGCTTCTAAAGTGCCATATTCTGCTATATTAAAGGCTCCTAATGTTGTTTTGGCGTCTCCTACAACACATTCATCAAAGGTCAAATCTCCACTGCAGCTTCAGCTCTGCCTCTCAGTGTCTGAAACGCTTCCATCGAGGATTCAGTCTCTCTAAGCCCCGCCTCTCTGAGAGCTGCTCTGCTGTGATTGGTCAGAACGCTCATTATCATATCTGAATCTCAGCTCTTGATCACAGTGATGCGAACAGTAACGATGGCGTGGGTTTCAGCGTCTCAATCTCAGAAAACAGCGTCTCCTCGACACGAACAACACGAGCCGAACTCTCCCAGTCTCAGATACACTACAGTGTTTGAGGGCGGGGCTAAGAGACGCTGTTCAGCCAATCAACACCACAGGCTGGCATTATGCAAATTAGCTACAAACCTACAGGATCAGCAGGAAGTGAATCCTTCTTTAAGGAGACAAAAACTTTTTATCTAACATATCAATGTAATACTGCAAGGAAAACTGAGATATATGGATGTATAATTGAATCTGCACATTCATACGCTCTTGTAATATTACACTGTTTACTGTATTTATGATCAAATAAATTCAGCTTTGAGCAGAAGAGACTAAATGTACCGTGTGTTCTGGATCTCTAGAGCGTGTGTGTTCTGGACCTCTAAAGCGTGTGTGTTCTGGACCTCTAAAGCGTGTGTGTTCTGGATCTCTAGAGCGTGTGTGTTCTGGACCTCTAAAGCGTGTGTGTTCTGGATCTCTAGAGCGTGTGTGTTCTGGACCTCTAAAGCGTGTGTGTTCTGGATCTCTAGAGCGTGTGTGTTCTGGACCTCTAAAGCGTGTGTGTTCTGGATCTCTAAAGCGTGTGTGTTCTGGATCTCTAAAGCGTGTGTGTTCTGGATCTCTAGAGCGTGTGTGTTCTGGATCTCTAAAGCGTGTGTGTTCTGGATCTCTAAAGCGTGTGTGTTCTGGATCTCTAAAGCGTGTGTGTTCTGGATCTCTAGAGCGTGTGTGTTCTGGATCTCTAGAGCGTGTGTGTTCTGGATCTCTAGAGCGTGTGTGTTCTGGATCTCTAAAGCGTGTGTGTTCTGGATCTCTAAAGCGTGTGTGTTCTGGATCTCTAGAGCGTGTGTGTTCTGGATCTCTAAAGCGTGTGTGTTCTGGATCTCTAGAGCGTGTGTGTTCTGGATCTCTAAAGCGTGTGTGTTCTGGACCTCTAAAGCGTGTGTGTTCTAGACCTCTAAAGCGTGTGTGTTCTGGATCTCTAAAGCGTGTGTGTTCTGGACCTCTAAAGCGTGGGTGTTCTGGACCTCTAAAGCGTGTGTGTTCTGGATCTCTAGAGCGTGTGTGTTCTGGATCTCTAAAGCGTGTGTGTTCTGGATCTCTAGAGCGTGTGTGTTCTGGATCTCTAAAGCGTGTGTGTTCTGGATCTCTAAAGCGTGTGTGTTCTGGACCTCTAAAGCGTGTGTGTTCTGGATCTCTAGAGCGTGTGTGTTCTGGATCTCTAAAGCGTGTGTGTTCTGGATCTCTAAAGCGTGTGTGTTCTGGATCTCTAGAGCGTGTGTGTTCTGGATCTCTAAAGCGTGTGTGTTCTGGATCTCTAGAGCGTGTGTGTTCTGGATCTCTAAAGCGTGTGTGTTCTGGATCTCTAAAGCGTGTGTGTTCTGGATCTCTAGAGCGTGTGTGTTCTGGATCTCTAAAGCGTGTGTGTTCTGGATCTCTAGAGCGTGTGTGTTCTGGATCTCTAAAGCGTGTGTGTTCTGGACCTCTAAAGCGTGTGTGTTCTGGATCTCTAGAGCGTGTGTGTTCTGGACCTCTAAAGCGTGTGTGTTCTGGATCTCTAGAGCGTGTGTGTTCTGGACCTCTAAAGCGTGTGTGTTCTGGACCTCTAAAGCGTGTGTGTTCTGGATCTCTAGAGCGTGTGTGTTCTGGACCTCTAAAGCGTGTGTGTTCTGGATCTCTAGAGCGTGTGTGTTCTGGACCTCTAAAGCGTGTGTGTTCTGGATCTCTAGAGCGTGTGTGTTCTGGACCTCTAAAGCGTGTGTGTTCTGGATCTCTAAAGCGTGTGTGTTCTGGATCTCTAAAGCGTGTGTGTTCTGGATCTCTAGAGCGTGTGTGTTCTGGATCTCTAAAGCGTGTGTGTTCTGGATCTCTAAAGCGTGTGTGTTCTGGATCTCTAAAGCGTGTGTGTTCTGGATCTCTAGAGCGTGTGTGTTCTGGATCTCTAGAGCGTGTGTGTTCTGGATCTCTAGAGCGTGTGTGTTCTGGATCTCTAAAGCGTGTGTGTTCTGGATCTCTAAAGCGTGTGTGTTCTGGATCTCTAGAGCGTGTGTGTTCTGGATCTCTAAAGCGTGTGTGTTCTGGACCTCTAAAGCGTGTGTGTTCTAGACCTCTAAAGCGTGTGTGTTCTGGATCTCTAAAGCGTGTGTGTTCTGGACCTCTAAAGCGTGGGTGTTCTGGACCTCTAAAGCGTGTGTGTTCTGGATCTCTAGAGCGTGTGTGTTCTGGATCTCTAAAGCGTGTGTGTTCTGGATCTCTAGAGCGTGTGTGTTCTGGATCTCTAAAGCGTGTGTGTTCTGGATCTCTAAAGCGTGTGTGTTCTGGACCTCTAAAGCGTGTGTGTTCTGGATCTCTAGAGCGTGTGTGTTCTGGATCTCTAAAGCGTGTGTGTTCTGGATCTCTAAAGCGTGTGTGTTCTGGATCTCTAGAGCGTGTGTGTTCTGGATCTCTAAAGCGTGTGTGTTCTGGATCTCTAGAGCGTGTGTGTTCTGGATCTCTAAAGCGTGTGTGTTCTGGATCTCTAAAGCGTGTGTGTTCTGGATCTCTAGAGCGTGTGTGTTCTGGATCTCTAAAGCGTGTGTGTTCTGGATCTCTAGAGCGTGTGTGTTCTGGATCTCTAAAGCGTGTGTGTTCTGGACCTCTAAAGCGTGTGTGTTCTGGATCTCTAGAGCGTGTGTGTTCTGGATCTCTAGAGCGTGTGTGTTCTGGATCTCTAAAGCGTGTGTGTTCTGGATCTCTAAAGCGTGTGTGTTCTGGATCTCTAGAGCGTGTGTGTTCTGGATCTCTAAAGCGTGTGTGTTCTGGATCTCTAAAGCGTGTGTGTTCTGGATCTCTAGAGCGTGTGTGTTCTGGATCTCTAAAGCGTGTGTGTTCTGGATCTCTAAAGCGTGTGTGTTCTGGATCTCTAAAGCGTGTGTGTTCTGGATCTCTAGAGCGTGTGTGTTCTGGACCTCTAAAGCGTGTGTGTTCTGGACCTCTAAAGCGTGTGTGTTCTGGACCTCTAGAGCGTGTGTGTTCTGGACCTCTAAAGCGTGTGTGTTCTAGACCTCTAAAGCGTGTGTGTTCTGGATCTCTAAAGCGTGTGTGTTCTGGACCTCTAGAGCGTGTGTGTTCTGGACCTCTAA
>JARWKJ010000022.1:817500-840000 GCA_029959095.1 Rhinichthys osculus | reverse complement strand
CTCATTAACAAATATGATATGCTTATATGCTCCGAGAACGGACACTGCACGCACTAGTGATATAAAACACACAGGGCTGTTAACTTAAGCAATATTTTTAATAAGGTAGTCTAATATTTAAGTTAACAGACCTGTGTGTGTGTGTGTGTTTTATATCACTAATCGTGAGGCGAGCGCTTCCCGCTTGCGCTGTTCTGTAGTTTAATAAAAGTTTATTAATTCTGAACGTGTCGCGTCTCGCCTGTCTATATCTATATTGCACCAAATACGACACTGCACTCCTTGTGAAGTCGTTTGGATGAACGGTTCTCGAAATAATCAAAATGCAAACGGACAGACAGACATATAGAGATTCCGAAGCTTCGAATATTCGATGTTCATTTCTACCGAAGCTTCGAAGCTCAAAACATGGTATTCGGACCAGCCCTACCTGAGTCAATATTAAATAAGCTAGTAATGAGGTGGGGCCATTTATCTTCAGGGATTTAAATAAAAACAAATAAATCAATTAATAATTAGAGCTAATGGGCTGATGTACCTTCAGTAATATAAATACATAAATTAGTGAATAACTCGAGCTAATATTATGTGCTGATGTGTTGTGTGGTCAGTGCTCAGATCCGTGACCCCGCTGACCCCGTGTGACCCCACTGACCCCTGTTGACCCCACTGACCCTGTGTGACCTCACTGACCCCGTGTGACCCCACTGACCCCTAGTAGCCCCACTGACCCAGTGTGATCTTACTGACCCCTGCTGACCCTTAGTGGCCCCACTGACCCCTGTTGACCTCACTGACCCTATGTGACCTCACTGACCCCTAGTGGCCCCACTGACCCCGTGTGACCTCACTGACCCGTGCTGACCCCTAGTGGCCCCACTGACCCCTAGTGGCCCCACTGACCCCTGTTGACCTCATTGACCCTATGTGACCTCACTGACCCAGTGTGACCTCACTGACCCCAATGACCCCTAGTGGCCCCACTGACCCCTACTGACCCCTAGTGGCCCCACTGACCCAGTGTGACCCCACTGACCCCGTGTGACCCCACTGACCCGATCATGGTGCTGGTTTGGTCCCTCAGCTCGCTCGGCTCGGTGCCGTTCACCATGGGCTCGGGCCGCTGGTCTCCGGGTCTCTCTCCACTGTCTCCGGCCAATCCCAGCAGAGCTTTGACCCGCTGAGACTTCACATCCAGGATCGTGTCGGTGTAGCCCACCTCCTGCAGGTACCTGAGGAACACACACATGATCAGACCAGACACCTGAGGAACACACACACATGATCAGACCAGACACCTGAGGAACACACACACATGATCAGACCAGACACCTGAGGAACACACACACACATGATCAGACCAGACACCTGAGGAACACACACACACATGATCAGACCAGACACCTGAGGAACACACATACACATGATCAGACCAGACACCTGAGGAACACACACACACATGATCAGACCAGACACCTGAGGAACACACACACACATGATCAGACCAGACACCTGAGGAACACACACACACATGATCAGACCAGACACCTGAGGAACACACACACATGATCAGACCAGACACCTGAGGAACACACACACATGATCAGACCAGACACCTGAGGAACACACACACACATGATCAGACCAGACACCTGAGGAACACACACACACATGATCAGACCAGACACCTGAGGAACACACACACATGATCAGACCAGACACCTGAGGAACACACACACATGATCAGACCAGACACCTGAGGAACACACACACACATGATCAGACCAGACACCTGAGGAACACACACACACATGATCAGACCAGACACCTGAGGAACACACACACATGATCAGACCAGACACCTGAGGAACACACACATGATCAGACCAGACACCTGAGGAACACACACACACATGATCAGACCAGACACCTGAGGAACACACACACACATGATCAGACCAGACACCTGAGGAACACACACACACACACATGATCAGACCAGACACCTGAGGAACACACATACACATGATCAGACCAGACACCTGAGGAACACACACACACATGATCAGACCAGACACCTGAGGAACACACACACATGATCAGACCAGACACCTGAGGAACACACACATGATCAGACCAGACACCTGAGGAACACACACACACATGATCAGACCAGACACCTGAGGAACACACACACATGATCAGACCAGACACCTGAGGAACACACACATGATCAGACCAGACACCTGAGGAACACACACACATGATCAGACCAGACACCTGAGGAACACACACATGATCAGACCAGACACCTGAGGAACACACACACATGATCAGACCAGACACCTGAGGAACACACACATGATCAGACCAGACACCTGAGGAACACACACACACATGATCAGACCAGACACCTGAGGAACACACACATGATCAGACCAGACACCTGAGGAACACACACACATGATTAGACCAGACACCTGAGGAACACACACATGATCAGACCAGACACCTGAGGAACACACACACACATGATCAGACCAGACACCTGAGGAACACACACATGATCAGACCAGACACCTGAGGAACACACACACATGATCAGACCAGACACCTGAGGAACACACACACATGATCAGACCAGACACCTGAGGAACACACACACATGATCAGACCAGACACCTGAGGAACACACACATGATCAGACCAGACACCTGAGGAACACACACACATGATCAGACCAGACACCTGAGGAACACACACACATGATCAGACCAGACACCTGAGGAACACACACACACATGATCAGACCAGACACCTGAGGAACACACACACATGATCAGACCAGACACCTGAGGAACACACACACACATGATCAGACCAGACACCTGAGGAACACACACACACATGATCAGACCAGACACCTGAGGAACACACACACATGATCAGACCAGACACCTGAGGAACACACACACATGATCAGACCAGACACCTGAGGAACACACACATGATCAGACCAGACACCTGAGGAACACACACACATGATCAGACCAGACACCTGAGGAACACACACACATGATCACACCAGACACCTGAGGAACACACACATGATCAGACCAGACACCTGAGGAACACACACATGATCAGACCAGACACCTGAGGAACACACACACATGATCAGACCAGACACCTGAGGAACACACACATGATCAGACCAGACACCTGAGGAACACACACATGATCAGACCAGACACCTGAGGAACACACACACATGATCACACCAGACACCTGAGGAACACACATACACATGATCAGACCAGACACCTGAGGAACACACACACATGATCAGACCAGACACCTGAGGAACACACACATGATCAGACCAGACACCTGAGGAACACACACACATGATCACACCAGGCACCTGAGGAACACACACACACACACACACACACATGATCAGACCAGACACCTGAGGAACACACACACATGATCAGACCAGACACCTGAGGAACACACACATGATCAGACCAGACACCTGAGGAACACACACATGATCAGACCAGACACCTGAGGAACACACACACATGATCAGACCAGACACCTGAGGAACACACACACACATGATCAGACCAGACACCTGAGGAACACACACACACATGATCAGACCAGACACCTGAGGAACACACACACACATGATCAGACCAGACACCTGAGGAACACACACACACATGATCAGACCAGACACCTGAGGAACACACACACATGATCAGACCAGACACCTGAGGAACACACACACATGATCAGACCAGACACCTGAGGAACACACACATGATCAGACCAGACACCTGAGGAACACACACACATGATCACACCAGACACCTGAGGAACACACACATGATCAGACCAGACACCTGAGGAACACACACACATGATCAGACCAGACACCTGAGGAACACACACACATGATCACACCAGACACCTGAGGAACACACACATGATCAGACCAGACACCTGAGGAACACACACACATGATCAGACCAGACACCTGAGGAACACACACATGATCAGACCAGACACCTGAGGAACACACACACATGATCAGACCAGACACCTGAGGAACACACACACATGATCACACCAGACACCTGAGGAACACACACATGATCAGACCAGACACCTGAGGAACACACACACATGATCAGACCAGACACCTGAGGAACACACACATGATCAGACCAGACACCTGAGGAACACACACACATGATCAGACCAGACACCTGAGGAACACACACACATGATCAGACCAGACACCTGAGGAACACACACATGATCAGACCAGACTCCTGAGGAACACACACACATGATCAGACCAGACACCTGAGGAACACACACATGATCAGACCAGACACCTGAGGAACACACACATGATCAGACCAGACACCTGAGGAACACACACACATGATCAGACCAGACACCTGAGGAACACACACACATGATCAGACCAGACACCTGAGGAACACACACACATGATCAGACCAGACACCTGAGGAACACACACACATGATCAGACCAGACACCTGAGGAACACACACACATGATCAGACCAGACACCTGAGGAACACACACACACACACACACACACACATGATCAGACCAGACACCTGAGGAACACACACACACACATGATCAGACCAGGCACCTGAGGAACACACACACACACACACACACACATGATCAGACCAGACACCTGAGGAACACACACACATGATCAGACCAGACACCTGAGGAACACACACACACATGATCAGACCAGACACCTGAGGAACACACACACATGATCAGACCAGACACCTGAGGAACACACACACACATGATCAGACCAGACACCTGAGGAACACACACACACATGATCAGACCAGACACCTGAGGAACACACACACATGATCAGACCAGACACCTGAGGAACACACACACATGATCAGACCAGACACCTGAGGAACACACACACACATGATCAGACCAGACACCTGAGGAACACACACATGATCAGACCAGACACCTGAGGAACACACACACATGATCAGACCAGACACCTGAGGAACACACACATGATCAGACCAGACACCTGAGGAACACACACATGATCAGACCAGACACCTGAGGAACACACACATGATCAGACCAGACACCTGAGGAACACACACACATGATCAGACCAGACACCTGAGGAACACACACACATGATCAGACCAGACACCTGAGGAACACACACACATGATCAGACCAGACACCTGAGGAACACACACACATGATCAGACCAGACACCTGAGGAACACACACACATGATCAGACCAGACACCTGAGGAACACACACACATGATCAGACCAGACACCTGAGGAACACACACACATGATCAGACCAGACACCTGAGGAACACACACACATGATCAGACCAGACACCTGAGGAACACACACACATGATCAGACCAGACACCTGAGGAACACACACACATGATCAGACCAGACACCTGAGGAACACACACACATGATCAGACCAGACACCTGAGGAACACACACACATGATCAGACCAGACACCTGAGGAACACACACACATGATCAGACCAGACACCTGAGGAACACACACACATGATCAGACCAGACACCTGAGGAACACACACACATGATCAGACCAGACACCTGAGGAACACACACACATGATCAGACCAGACACCTGAGGAACACACACACATGATCAGACCAGACACCTGAGGAACACACACACATGATCAGACCAGACACCTGAGGAACACACACACACACACACACACACACACACACACACACACACACACACAGAGTCGCTGCGTGAGCATGTAACCGCTTCATTGGAGGAACACTATCGTCGTGTCATACACACACGGACACTCAAAGGTCTTCACGGCAACCCGTCGAAATAAAAGTGTGTGAGTGTTTATGTGTCGTCTCTCATCATCTTGTCTTCATCAGGGAAAAAAGGTTGTCAACGAATATTTTTCGTCATATTTTCGTTACCAGAATTAACACTGTGTTTTAGAAAGCCGCGTCACACACGAGACGAGACGAGAGCGCAACACTCAGTCTGGGTTACGTCACAAACGATGGGAGAGCAGCGCCGTGGACGGAGGAACACGTCCTGTGTGGCGTTAATGCCCCGCTCATGCGTTGCTATAGGGACATTACTAACATATATAACATTAGTAGGACTGCAGCTATCGATTCTTTTTCTTCGAGTAACTGTTTCAGCCCTAAACATTAGCCTTCCATCCTGTTCTCTTTCCACACCAGCACTGGACAGGAGAAAAGCTAGAATGTTAACATTATACTTACAGTGGAAATAAGATACAAATGGTCATGGAGAGGTGTGTTATAAAATGTTATAAATAAATAGTTATTAAGAATATCTGTCTATCTGTCTGTCTATCTGTCTATCTATCTATCTATCTATCTATCTATCTATCTATCTATCTATCTATCTATCTATCTGTCTGTCTGTCTGTCTGTCTATCTGTCTATATGTCTGTCTATATGTCTGTCTGTCTATCTGTCTGTCTATCTGTCTATCTATCTGTCTATCTGTCTGTCTATCTATCTGTCTATCTGTCTGTCTGTCTGTCTGTCTATCTATCTGTCTGTCTGTCTGTCTGTCTGTCTATCTATCTGTCTATATGTCTGTCTATATGTCTGTCTGTCTGTCTTCTATCGGAGCCTAGAGCCGGCCTGCCAGACACACACCTGAGGAACAACACACACCACATTAATCATTAATAATCAGCCCGGACACACACCAGGCGCTCATGATGTCATCTGCACATATAAAACATTAAACCTGTCAGGAACATTTCAACCTAAAACCAAAAGAAATTATCAAATATGCAAACTATATTATGCATAAACAGGAAGAGCCAATAACTTGATAAACAATCCCTGAGCGGATCAGATGCGGTTTATCGTCGTTCCACACGCAGTTCAAATCAAAACAGCGTCTGTGTGTGTGTGTGTGTGTGTGTGTGTGTGTGTGTGTGTCTGTCGATCACGTACCTGCCGTCACAATCCTGCGCTAATGCTAATGCTCTCGTGGTTTGCCGTCTTGAGGGAAATGTTTGACTGGGTTCATCTTTAGCAGCAGTTTAAGAAGAACACGAGAGAGACACAGAGCGAGTGTGTGTGTGTGTGTGTGTGTCTCCTGCTGTACCAGTCTCTCTCCAGGCACAGGAAACTGAACCAGACAAACAATCCAGCATTCATTCAGCCTTACTGTCACTAACACACACACACACACACACACACACACACACACGCTCACACAGAGTGACTCGCACACACGCTCACACGCAGTCACACACACAAGTGTGTTCACCTCTGTCTCAGTCTCTGTGAGGATTACACTGAACTCATGACATTATTCTCTTGATGAGGGTCGATCAGTTCACACACACACACACACACACACACACACCTGACCCTCCAGCGCATTCACACGTAACGAGAGTGTGTTTCTCTCTGAATGGTCAAGTTAAACATTATCTTGTCTGCAAGAGCGCTCAGTATTCCAGGAGCCGCCGCTCTCCGCCGCTGCAGAGTTCATATATACATGAGTATTAATAGCAGAGAGTGCGGAGGAGTGGAGAAGAGCGTTCGTGCGACCACATCACATACTCATATTCACTGCTTATAAGGGTTTACATTAATACAGAGTGATTCATATCAATATATACACATACAAACACATATAATCAAGATGTAAACCATATAAAATATGCAAATCATACTTCTTTTGTCCCCTCTCAATAACTTTAGCTTTTATTGAAGAACACGCAGTTCCTGACACTCCTGGAATAAAAAAATTACTTAATTTAATATATTATATATTGAATTTTATATAAATATATAAGAAAAATTGGAACAACTAATCACAATAATATATATTTTTTTATATATAGTATTTATTAATCATTTGAATTAACTTGTATTTTTATATTTCAGTTTTAATTTCCATTAGTTGACAAAGCAAAATTTCAATGTTTTTATTTTATTGAATTAGTATTTGAATAGTTTTAGTTAACAATAGCAACACCGGTCATAATCTTGCATCAATATTTTTGAATTATCTGTTCATTCATCATTTTTTAATTTCTGGAATTAAAAAAAATGAATTAATTAAATTTAATACATCAATTTCTTTTTATAAACAATTTTTCAAAGTTTTGTCTTATCAACTTTGTCATTTTATATTATTTATACACCATTTTAGTATTATTTAAATTAGCTTTTATTTTTATACTTTCAGTTTTAATTTTAGTTTTAAGCGTTTAAATTTGTATATGCTTTTGTTTTAAAATATTTAATTCAATTTTAATTTATTTGTATTTCTTTTTTAACTTTTGCCATGTACTTTTGTAGTTTTTGTTGTTTTATTAATATTTCTATTTAGCTAATATATTTTCATTTCAGTTTTAGAAAATTTTAGCACTTAATTTTTCATCTAAACAAATTTTACATATATTTTTTATTTCAGCTTTATTTCAATTGGTGAAAACTATTTTGACTAGTTTTAGTTAACAGTAATAACAACACTGGTCATAATTACAGCAGAAATATGGCATGGAAGGCGTCTTTGAATATTGGGGACTTTCTACATTTCTATATTCATATTTCTGAATGCATCTGTGCACATTAAATCCCGCAATTGATGAAAACTATTTAAAATAGTTAACAGCAATAACTGTAAGCACTGGTCATTATTACAGCAGAAATATTAAAAAAATCTTCATCTGCATGGAAGGTGTCTCTGCATATTTCTATATTTCTTTATTAATATGTCTGCATGTGTGTGTGACGTGACTCACTGTCTGAGCAGCTGGCGACCCTGTTTCCAGCTCAGCTGACTATTGGCCGGTTCAGGAAGAGCCTCGTTCTCGGTGCCGTCATCTAAAGGTCAAAGGTCACACACAGGACGACACATGCCTGTCAATCACAGTATTTCTGCACAAGAGCCACTCGAACTTCCAGTCTGACCACATTACACACTGCAAAACTCTTTTGTCTTGCTTCCAGTCCACATATCTAAACATCTAAGCATTTACTAGAGGAGTCAAATGCCATGAGATATTATATCTTGTTTTCTGGGTAAATACATCAAAATTAAGTGAGTTGTTGCTTAAAAAAAAGCAAAATTATCTGCCAATGGGGTGAGAAAACATAATCGTAATTCAAACAGAAACAAGATTATTATAACAAGATTATAATATCTTATGTAATTTTACTCATCTAGTAAATACATCTTTACTTATTAAGTATTTTTAGATGTTTGGACTGAAAACAAGACAAAAATACTAAGTGTGTACTACAGTGTATGTGCCTCTCCTCTCCTTAAACACTGCAAAAATGGGTTTTCCAGTCAAAATATCTAAAATACTTAAATCAAGATGAGTAAAATGACAAGATATTATGTCTTGTTTTCTGGGGAAATGAATCTAAATTATCTGTCAATCGGGTAAGAAAATATAATGTCAATCCAAACAGAAACAAGATTATTTTTCTTACCCGATTGGCAGATCATTTAGATTTATTTACCCAGAAATCTTGTGTCATTTTACTCATCTTGATTTAAGTGTCTTTAGATGTTTGGACTGGAAACCAGACAGAAATGCTGAGAGAGTAGAGCAGTTTGTGCAGGACAGGAGTGATTAAAGACATGTTGTGGTCTTGGACTCGGGTCAGTAGAGGAGTGTTCACCGGAGTCGTAGCTGGGAGGCTTCATGTCGCCCTGGTTGAGTTCGGTCCCGTACTTCAGCTTGTGGTACTTCGCCCTGAGGAGGAGAGGAACACCACGCATGATCACAGCTTCCCTTCATGCTTTAGTTATTCATAAAGAAGATCATTTCAAAACAACTCAGGGTCGACCAAAGTGCAGTACAGATCACTATACTCAAATAACAGATCATAATCTATAAAACAACAAACACAAAACTAAGTAATTAAATGAAAACCAACATAAATAAATAATAATAATAATAATAATACTAAATAAACCTGTAAAGTTTGGTGTGTGTAAGTGCTTCTGAAGTGGAGATTTCTGGCTCAATGTTGGAGGAAAAACTAATTTTAGGAAAACGGCCTTTAAGGATATAAACTGCAATTGAAATCTACAGACGCAAATAGATAAAGTGCTCTACAAGATGCAGTTAAAAGTGTGTTTGGGATGTTTTATGTCTGAAAAAACACTATGAAAAGCACAAAATCTCAAAATTGACAGATGCATGAAAAAACACTGTTCTTGCCTGCAGTGTCTGGCCTTAATAACATATATTTTAAGCTTTGATTTAAAAATGGATAGTGATGATGCCGAGGTTCTGTTGCCACGGTGACACTTGCTCGCATCACGCTGTTGCCGCAGTGACACTCGCATCACGCTGTTGCCACGGTGACAGAGGCTCCCTCACATCAAGCTGTTGCCATGGTGACAGAGGCTCCCTCGCATCACGCCGTTGCCACGGTGACACCTGCTCGCATCACGCCGTTGCCACGGTGGCACTCGCTCGCATCACGCTGTTGCCACGGAGACACTCGCTCGCATCACGCTGTTGCCACGGAGACACTCGCTCGCATCACGCTGTTGCCACGGAGACACTCGCTCGCATCACGCTGTTGCCACGGAGACACGGGTGTGGGAAGATTCTATAAATTCCTGGTGAGCGTGAGAAGTCCTTCCTTCAGGACCGGATCGGGCGAGGGAATAGCAGGAATACCACGGTAAACGAGACTGAACTCTAGTAACCCTCAGACAGCAAGCGTCTCACATTCCTAAAACTAATTAACAAGCTTTCAGCAGAGGCATTAATAATTAATTAAAAAAGCCAGGTGTGTTCTTCCTCAGCGCATAATTAACATCTTTTTTTTTATAATCTCGTGCTTAAACTTCACGAGAGTATTTGCATTTCGCATTTAAACGCATATAAACTGTCCAGACCGTGTGTTGAACATGCGTGCGTTTTACTAATTTTGAAAAAACTATTTTTTTTAATCTAATTAATTACATGATGTGTTGAATATTTAATCAAATTAATCGTAATTTAAAGTCATTATTGTGTTAGATGAGAAAAGCATTGAATAGACATTACAAAAAGCAGCTTTAGAAAGAAATATTTTGTTTCATCATAGAATTTATTACACGTAAATTTTAAGGCTACAATGTGTCCATCATTGTTTTCCAGAAGCTGCATCTGAAGTGGCATTCGGTGCATTCACACGCACAGATTAATGCAGCTCAGAGGTGGAATACATATAATAAAAACATATAATGATACTCAAAATATAAAGCTAAATGCGCCAGTAGGTGGCAGCAGGTCACATGATTCGTCCCAATTTGAATATTTCCCTAATATAAATGATTTGAAAAACAGTAGGCGAACTCTACTACTACTGGTGAGATTCTGAAGAGAGCATTCGATGGAGAATTTAAGGATTGTGAAGTAGGTTCATATTTAAAGATGTGGCACCTACTCAGACTCCCATTATTCATTCAACTGATTCATTCAGCAACTGACCACTGAATCACTGACTCACTCGATTTATTAAAGTCCGCCTGTAGTCAATCATTTTATCTCTTAAAACTCATCTCTGATCACCAAATTTACATATTCAAACTTTTTTCATGCCTTAAAATATCTTGAATGTAACTCGACACCCTCGCCTCATTTAGTATGCGCGGTTCTATGAATATGCAAATGAGCCCCGCCTCCACTCACTCCCTCAGCTCAGAGATCCACTGGTTGACGATCACACGTTGATCTGATTGGTTACAAGGTCGTTTGTGACGTCAGAAACACCAGCGATTTCAAACCGTGTGTTTGAGACTGTCTTTGGTTCACTGCAGTTTTAAGGAGGAAATACTCAGCAATGCTGTCGACTTATGAACTTACACATGGTGTGTCTTAAAGCAGAGTGAAAAATAATAGTTACTTGCTCTCTTGATTTAAAAGGATAAAATGTCTTAAAACGGCATATCTAATATGATACCACAGGTAGCTTTGATTGAACGAGCTTCATCCAGTGACGCACATCACATGAATTCAATATTAATGAGACGCTGCTTGGTAACAGTAAACGACAAACTCCCGTTAGACTGCGTCATACGACATGACATGACAAATCTCATCGTATCAGTTCATGAGACGCTACAGCAGTGAGTTATGAAGCCTTATGACGACTGAGAAATGAAACTATTGATGCAGAAATGCTGTAGGCGTGCGCGTCATTATTTAAAGCTCTGTTCTAGTGTGCTTTTGCTGCAGTAGAAGCTTTTCAGAGGTTTCCCTGCATTTGAATGACAGAGAACATGTATAATTTGAGCAGAGTGTGACTCATCATGAGCCCAGAGAGAGAGAGAGAGAGAGAGAGAGAGAGAGAGAGAGAGAGAGAGAGAGAGAGAGAGAGAGAGAGAGAGAGAGAGAGAGAGAGAGAGAGGAGGAATTATAGGAACTGATCGTCAAATAAACTTGAAACGAGCCTCGCTCCCTGCAATCAGGCTACATGATGTTAGCACAGACACGGCGTTAGAAATGTTTGGATGATTAACATGAAACCAGCCGTGGGGATATAATGTTTTCCACTGACCTCTCCTGTTTCAGAGCGTACTCCAGCATCTTTATCCGTCGCACCAGGTCCTTCTTCAGGTTCTCCTGGCCTTTCCTCTCGCCCTGCAGGAAAGCGATCTGAGCCTGCAACAAACACAGTTCAAACATTACTCCATACGACAATTCAGAAATGGTCCAGATCATAGAATCTGCAGAGTTTCTGAAGTCAGTCTCAAAATAAACCTTGCATCTCCAAACATCCAACCCACGACAGTGAAACTGCAAGTTGTAATGTTTTATTCAATATAAACATGTATTGAAATTTAGGTTTGTGCAGGGTTCTCAAGTCTCACGCATTGGCCGTGAGACACACGCAATTCAACCAGTTCACACGCTCACACGCCACACCGTGTATTTCTCACACTGAAAAGACAATGCCAACCAAGTTGTCCTGCAAGCTTTATATATAACGTTGTATACGAGGCGCAGGCGCACAAAGATAAGTTTCCTGCCGCCAGCGCGTCCGCATCTCGGCCAGATTGTGTTCGTTACTATAGGCAACTTATAGACGCGCGAAGTCCGCGAACACACACGGAAGTTCGGCCACCACGACATCGCCCGAACACACGTCGTGATGGAGAAAGTAAGTTGGAAGAAAGCTCGCCTAACATTTTTAGACTAGAACATTTAATATATAGCCCATCGTATACATTATTGATGCAGTCAAACACTCTACAACTACTTTGCAACCAGGCCAAAAGCTTTGGCTCAGTTTGGCTAAGGAAATGTTATTGGGTATGGGAAGGAATGAAGATGTATTTCTTCAGTTTATTTTAAATTCTATATTATACTGTATTAGTATTTCTAGTTAGACTACATTAAGGCTAAAGCAGAGTGCTCTTGGTAATATTGTATATCCTGTCAAAACATACATTAGCCTAATCATTGCCATTGCATTTGTATTTTTCAAAGATGTCAGGGAAAAATGCAAAAATATTTGTTTTTCCAAACATTTTGGAGCAATTTGTTATATATTTGTAGCCTAATTTTGAAATATAACATTAAAGAGTAGGCCTATATTTGATGTGATGAATTGCTCTGTCATTTACCAGATTTACCAATTGTTATAATTTCAATTTTTGCTGGTTAATTATGAATAATGGGTAAAATTGGGGGCGGGGCTAGGCAGGGGCAGGGCTCCATTTAGGCTCCTCCCCTAATCGCATGTGATCTCACTCCAAGCTTTTGATAAAACTTGAGAACCCTGGGTTTGTGTCCTAATCTATGAATAAGAGGTCAATCGATATTGGATTTTGCTGATAATGTGTTGCTGATATCAATGTGTTAAAGTCCTCATGTGGTGAAACTCCAGCTTTTAATATTGTATATGTGTCTGTGGTGTTTTTAATACGCTTTAAGGCAAACCATGTGGATCGCTCGGCTCATAGTGTGGGCGGAGCTCATTTGCATATTCATAGAACCGCGTATACTAAATGAGGCGAGGGTGTCGAGTTACATTCAAGATATTTTAAGCTATGAAGATTTTTTTTTTAAATATGTCATTTTGATAATCAAAGATGAGTTTTAAAGGATACAATGATGTACTTTAAATAATGTTGTTAGTCTCTCCCTTCTGTGACGGGACGGTTGATTATAAACAAGCCCGAAATACACCAAGACTCTTATTTTGAAATGTCGACGCTTGACTACCAGCTGCTCACCGAAGAGGAGATCACACATGCACTCGCTCATAAAGAGATGGTAAAATAAACGCACGTAAATCGAACGGTTTAATCCAATCGACCCCTTTATATGAACAGATTTAATTTATATGTAAATAAAACCTTAAATTAAATCTGTTCATCATCCACAGTGAACGATCTCATCAAGACCTCTTAAGACTTGTTATAGCATTTAAGACTTTTAATTGTGATCTTGCAGGTTATAATTGTACATGTGCACTTGATTCTCTTTCAGTGTGAAATAGACTTTGATTCGACGATAAACCAAACGCTGAACTGAACTGACCCACTCATCGAGTCCGGAGTTTCTCATCATGTGACCGAACGCATCACCTGACCCTTTCCTTCGTTACTGTGTGTTTTCCTGGAATGTCTGGAATTCTTCCCCGTCTCTAAATGTCATCTTGAGCAAGAGGCCCGTTTGTGAGTTACAGTCATAATGCAGGAAGAGAATGATCTGGTCATAACAGACACTGAGAAACACAATCAGACTAACATTATGAACACATAACAGAGTCTGTCATTCATTCTTACAAAGTCTTGATGATGTTTCAGGGCTCTACTAGAACAGGTCTTTATGCTTGAATGTTCCCAGTCTGTCAGTAACGCTCTGTTTACTTCCTGTCTCTATGAAGCCCCTCCTCCTGAAAGCATGCTGTGCTCTGATTGGTCGGCTGGAGCAGTGTGTTGTGATTGGTCGAGCGCTTCGAGTGTGTTTGGGAAATGTCCCGCCCCTTTCCATAACCGCCAGTTTAACACACTACTAACTAACTCAACCAGGCCCCACCCCTTTATTCTGCGTATGAATTATTATAATGAGGAATATTGTGACGTGTTCGAAACTCAAGACTACAATGGAGGCGTTTCAGGAGTTCAGAAACACTGACGCTGATATAGAGGAGAACTGGAGCTTCTCATGATCACACAGCAACATCACACACTAAACACAGATGAAGATGAGGAAGAGCAGAAAGTTTCCTCTTTAACACTCTCTATTATTATCACCTGCTTGTATTCTCAATGCTGATTATTATGAAAATGCAATACAAATAAATAAAAAAAGACCCAAATTCTGGTCCACGAATGGTCTAATTCTCAGGCCGAACCACATGCATTCTTTGTGGCAATCCAAGAAAGCACTGCAACAAGGTCAGTAAAAGACGAGACATGTCAATTATAAACACTTCAATATTTAAAGTCCCCCTGTAGTCAATAATTTCATCCATTAAAACTCATCTTTGACACCAAAATGACATATTTAAACGTTTTTTCCTTGAAAAAAAAAACAATCTTCATGTCTTAAAATATCTTGAATGTAACTCGACACCCTTGCCTCATTTAGTATGCGCGGTTCTATGAATATGCAAATGAGCCCCGCCTCCACTCACTCACTCAGCTCAGAGATCCACTGGTTGACGATCACACGTTGATCTGATTGGTTACAAGGTCGTTTGTGACGTCAGAAACACCAGCGATTTCAAACCGTGTTTTTGAGACTGTCTTTGGTTCACTGCAGTTTTAAGCAGAAAATACTCAGCAATGCTGTCGACTTATGAACTTACACACGGTGTGTCTTAAAGCGTATTAAAAACACCACAGACACATAAACAACATTAAAAGCTGGATTTTTACCTCAGGGGGACTTTAAAAATAACAATAGAAATGTTTCCAGTGCCATGTAGATTTGCAGTGTGTTGATGTGCATCACATGAGGAGCCTTGCATGTCAGTCACTTATAAGCAGATCCAAACGCATGTAATGCACTGATTCTGCTGCCTTTGAGAAGCCGTATTTCAAAAACGAACACCTCAGTATGGGTAATAAATGACGAGGCTTGAACTCATGGTATCGGAGCGGTCCATGTAAACACACACACACACACACACACAGAGGGGTTGTGGGATCATGCGAGCTCAAACACACACAACGCTGGGAACCAAGGCCGAAACAAAGCCAGTGGCCGTGTCTTGCGTAACACAGATATGTGGAGGAAGGTGTGGAAAACATGTCAGTGCTCAAGAGCCGAATCTATCCACCAAAGAAACGCAGGTTTAACCTGAGCAAACCGTGGACAGGCATGGAGGACGGCCTGTCGCTATTACTGATTACAGCGGTCCCATAATGCCCTGTTCACAAGATGTGAAATAAGTCTCTGATGTCCCCAGAGTGTGTGTGTGTGTGTGTGTGTGTGTGTGTGTGTGTGTGTGTGTGTGAAGTTTCAGCTCAAATACCCCACAGATATTTTATATAACATGTTAAAATTGTCACTTTTTGAGGGTGAGCAAAAACACGCCGTTTGTGTGTGTCCCTTTAAATGCAAATGAGCTGCTGCTCCCGGCACAGGGGGCGGAGCTACAAGAGCTAGTGTGTGAGTGTGTGTGTGTTAGCAGCTCCGATTACCTCACACACACACACACACTGAACATTTCAAAAACGTTTAGCCTTTTATGTTGAAAGCGGAGTCAAAGATGAGAGACTCTAGAAGTGACGACATGTAGAAGCAACAGGACATTTCTGAACGGTTAGTTGATGAGTTTATGCAGCTGATGTGGAGTTAACGATCTTCTAGTCATTGATTAGCATATTCTGTCATGATCATCTATAAAGCGTGTTCCGGGGGCGGGGCTTATGTAAATGTTAGTGTTTGTGATGTCACTAACCGGTGAAGAAGCTCATTGTAGTTCCTGCCAGCCGTTTGTTGTAGTCCTTAAAAAGTGATTTCTGTAAAAGCGAATCTCACCCTTTGCTCTGAGCTTTGAGTCGTAACTGTGCAGATGTTGTTTACGCTCAAACAGCAACATCACACACTCACTACAGCGAGACAAGTGACATCATGATCAACCACACCTCTAAATGGTCTGACCGTGGTTATTATTATTATTTGAGATGAACGCATTTCCATCACATCTTGCCATTAAAAAAAGAGAAATTTAAGCGATTAAAGAAATGCCTTTGAATGCGTGATATCGTGTTTCGCGATTAAGCGTTTCACAGCCCTAATCTGCACTGAAACAGTGAAACGAGTCGACTCTGAATCAGTCGTAGCGTCTGAAAGCCCGTCACACTCCATCATCCACGAGAGAAACGCAGAAAACAGCCAATCAGAAGCAGAACTGGGCCATGGAGAGCCGTGGGGAGTGATGGGAGAACTCCTGGTGTGTGCTAATCATGGAGTGACCCGTTTAAACACATTTGCATTTCCTTCAAGTGTGTTTAACGACCTCGATCATCTCCAGGCTCTCCGGGACTCTGCTCACAGAAGGTTTGGCTGTGGAGACGTCCGGCTGTGCTTTCTCCATCGCTCACGAGGAGAAGACGGAGGAAGAGAGATTAAGAGCATGAGAGAGAGAGAGAGGAAAGCGGTGATTCAGGAATAGTTCAGTGACGTCAGGACGGCCCACTCGCTCCCCCAGAGGCGTCTCTCGACATGCCTGTCCAACAGCAGGACCCACGGGAGCCGAGACACTGCACTGCAAAAACTGCTTCTCTTGGTATTTCTGTCTCGCTTACAGTCCAAATATCAAAACATTCTTAAAGCAAGATGCATTTACTAGAGGAGTAAAATGCCATGAGATATTATGTCTTGTTTTCTGGGTAAATCAATCAAAATTATGTGAGTTGTTGCTAAAAAAAAAGCAAATTATCTGCCAATCGGGTAATTTTCTTAACTCATTGGAAGATAATTTTGCTTTTTTTAAGCAACAACTCATTTAATTTGTATTTAGGCTATTTACCCAGAAAACAAGACTCATCTAGTAAATGCATCTTGATTTAAGTATTTTTTAGATGTTTGGACTGGAAACAAGACATAAATACTAAGTGAGAAAAGCATTTTTTTCCAGTGTAGACGTGTGTGTTGCGAGATATGGCATCATAGCACTTTTTTTTCTGGGTAAATCAATCAAAATTATGTGAGTTGTTGCTTAAAAAAAAGCTAAATTATCTGCAAATGGGATAAGAAGAAATACTGTGAGCTGTGGCTCCGCGCTGGAGCCGGACGGGGGCCGGAGACACTTCACTTTAGTCGAGTCAGCTTTATTTATACAGCGCTTTCTACAGCACTGAGAGTTTCAGCTTTACAGAGATAACAGGAGAATAATGCAGCAGAGTGTGTGTCCAGGAGAGAATAGCGTCTCAGTCCAGCTGAAGTCAGTTCAGTGATGCTTCATTTCTGTTGTTCATTAACTAATTTAGTTATTAATTTAGTCCCAGCTTTACTGGGAAACGCCAGTGTTGCTGACGTCATGATCATTCCTGAAGAGACCGAAGGTTGATTTGACGTCCGACTGGTTCTTCCTCATTTACATGCATTTACATTACATGTTGAATGGCTCCTCCCCCTTCTTAAACAGCCAATAGCGTTAAGTTTCCCTCCCAGACTGACAGGAAGCGGATCCGAGCGCTGATGATGCGCTGGATTCAACAGTAGACGTGAATAAATTCTAGCCATTTCATTCTTAACCAGCGTACAGTTGGAAACGGAATAAAACTCGAGCCTTTGAGCGACCGAACACACACTCCAGCACATATATAGCAGAGGGGGCGGAGCTTTAGACTCTAGAGAGCATGTGATTGGACAAAAAATGTGATGAGTAGCGGTGATGTCATAAAAATCCCTGATCCTTTTTAGCGGAAGTCAGAGATTAAGATCTGAATGCTTTTATCGTTTTGGAGCAGACCAGCATATTCATAACCATAAGGCTAATATATTCACACTAAAAGCTAAAAAACGTACACTTTGATTTCAGGGCGCCTTTAAAAACTGGTCCGTTTATATATCTATATCAACACACAACCGGGTCTATATTACACACAACCGGGTCTATATTACACACAACCGGGTCTATATTACACACAACCGGGTCTATATTACACACAACCGGGTCTATATTACACACAACCGGGTCTATATTACACACAACCGGGTCTATATTACACACAACCAGGTCTATATCAACACACAACCGGGTCTATATCAACACACAACCGGGTCTATATTACACACAACCGGGTCTATATTAACACACAACCGGGTCTATATTACACACAACTGGGTCTATATTACACACAACCGGGTCTATATTACACACAACCGGGTCTATATTACACACAACCGGGTCTATATTAACACACAACCGGGTCTATATTACACACAACCGGGTCTATATTACACACAACCGGGTCTATATTACACACAACCGGGTCTATATTAACACACAACCGGGTCTATATTACACACAACTGGGTCTATATTACACACAACCGGGTCTATATCAACACACAACCGGGTCTATATTACACACAACCGGGTCTATATTAACACACAACCGGGTCTATATTACACACAACTGGGTCTATATTACACACAACCGGGTCTATATTACACACAACCGGGTCTATATTACACACAACCGGGTCTATATCAACACACAACCGGGTCTATATTACACACAACCGGGTCTATATCAACACACAACCGGGTCTATATTACACACAACCGGGTCTATATTACACACCACCGGGTCTATATCAACACACAAACGGTCTATATCAACACACAACCGGGTCTATGTTACACACAACCGGGTCTATATTACACACAACCGGGTCTATATCAACACACAACCGGGTCTATATTACACACAACCGGGTCTATATCAACACACAACCGGGTCTATATTACACACAACCGGGTCTATATCAACACACAACCGGGTCTATATTACACACAACTGGGTCTATATTACACACAACCGGGTCTATATTACACACAACCGGGTCTATATCAACACACAACCGGGTCTATATTACACACAACCGGGTCTATATCAACACACAACCGGGTCTATATTACACACAACCGGGTCTATATTACACACCACCGGGTCTATATCAACACACAAACGGTCTATATCAACACACAACCGGGTCTATGTTACACACAACCGGGTCTATATTACACACAACCGGGTCTATATCAACACACAACCGGGTCTATATTACACACAACCGGGTCTATATCAACACACAACCGGGTCTATATTACACACAACCGGGTCTATATCAACACACAACCGGGTCTATATTACACACAACCGGGTCTATATCAACACACAACCGGGTCTATATTACACACAACTGGGTCTATATTACACACAACCGGGTCTATATTACACACAACCGGGTCTATATTACACACAACCGGGTCTATATCAACACACAACCGGGTCTATATTAGACACAACCGGGTCTATATTACACACAACCGGGTCTATATCAACACACAACTGGGTCTATTACACACAACCGGGTCTATATTACACACAACCGGGTCTATTTCAACACACAAACGGTCTATATCAACACACAACCGGGTCTATGTTACACACAACCGGGTCTATATCAACACACAACCGGGTCTATATTACACACAACCGGGTCTATATCAACACACAACCGGGTCTATATTACACACAACTGGGTCTATATTACACACAACCGGGTCTATATTACACACAACCGGGTCTATATTACACACAACCGGGTCTATATCAACACACAACCGGGTCTATATTAGACACAACCGGGTCTATATTACACACAACCGGGTCTATATCAACACACAACTGGGTCTATTACACACAACCGGGTCTATATTACACACAACCGGGTCTATTTCAACACACAAACGGTCTATATCAACACACAACCGGGTCTATGTTACACACAACCGGGTCTATATTACACACAACCGGATCTATATCAACACACAACCGGGTCTATATTACACACAACCGGGTCTATATCAACACACAACCGGGTCTATATTACACACAACCGGGTCTATATTACACACCACCGGGTCTATATCAACACACAAACGGTCTATATCAACACACAACCGGGTCTATGTTACACACAACCGGGTCTATATTACACACAACCGGGTCTATATCAACACACAACCGGGTCTATATTACACACAACCGGGTCTATATCAACACACAACCGGGTCTATATTACACACAACCGGGTCTATATCAACACACAACCGGGTCTATATCAACACACAACCGGGTCTATATTACACACAACCGGGTCTATATCAACACACAACCGGGTCTATATTACACACAACCGGGTCTATATTACACACAACCAGGTCTATATTACACACAACCGGGTCTATATTAACACACAACCGGGTCTATATCAACACACAACCGGGTCTATATTACACACAACCGGGTCATCAACACACAACCGGGTCTATATTACACACAACCGGGTCTATATTACACACAACCGGGTCTATATCAACACACAACCGGGTCATCAACACACAACCGGGTCATTATCACACACAACCGGGTCCATCTCAGGAAAACAGGCTCATATATGCTGAGAACACACAGATAAATCCATTAAGTATTGTACAGATTATTTTCATGACAATAAAGTACATTTTAAACCACAAGATTGTCATTGCAAAATGGTACCTTTTGTAGCAAATGGCCTACACACACACACACACACACACACACACACACACACACAAACACAGACACACAGACAAACACACACACACACACACACACACACACACACACACACACACACACACACACAGAGACACACACACACACACACACACACACACACAGAGACACATACACATACACACACACACACACACAGAGACAAACACAGACACAGGTGAAAATGTGCTTAATTAACACATTTAATTAAACTTCAACATCATCAATGTAAAAAGTTGGTGACACTTCAAGGTTTCGTTTGTTAAGATGATATCAGTACATTAGTAACATTAGCAAACATGAGTAATCCAGAGCATTTTAGTTACTAAACGATGCATTTTTAAAATCTTAAGCTGCATCAGTTGAGATCAGTAAATGCATGTGAACTGACATTAGCCAGGTTTAAAAGATGCTGTCAAAATATATTTTATTCATTGTTAGTTCATTTTAGTTAATGCATTCAACCAATGAAACCATATTGTAAGTCTTAATATTAATATTGAGAATATTAATATGCTTAATATTGTATAAGTGCAACATCATACTGCAGTTAACTAGAGTTAGTACTCACACCTGTGCTACAGACGAACACATGCTAGCT
>JARWKJ010000022.1:810000-812500 GCA_029959095.1 Rhinichthys osculus | reverse complement strand
AACTTTTGACTGGTAGAGTAAATAGTGAAAATAGTCAGCCGTAACACACGACGAAATGAATGTGGGTCAGTTCTACACACTCTTCTGTCCTGTGCAAACATGTGACGAACACACACACACACACACACACACATTGCTCTCGATACATGGGACACACACACACACACACACACACACACACACACACTGCCTCCAGCTATCACAGCTCATGCATCAGATAATCGCACTGATGGCTCAGACTTGAATCTGGACAGTTTCTCAATTGGATTAAAAAAATAACTTGATGCACCGATGTTTACAATTACATTCATCTAACGAACATGCTTATGTTAATTTACGTTTCATGTCTCAAACTGGCATTTGGTAACACTTTATAATAAGATCCCATTAGTTAACACTAGTTTATGTATGCACTGGAGTTTTGAACAGAATACATGCAAACGAATCTGTGATTCTGAGATTACTCAAGCAAAAGCAGCAAAGCACAAAGATTATTGATATTTATTGGATGGGAGGCGCTGCAAACTGTCCATTCTTCAACTGGAAACAGCACAGGCTAAAAGATCAATTCTTGGATTTAAGAATCAATCAAGAAATCTATATTTTTTACCCAGCCTTAGTATTTATACACATTATTTTGCAATACGAATACAAGCTATTTTCTGTCAATGTGCGAGACTTGATTCATTAGCGGCTCTACGCAAATAACATTATTACAACTATTTCCACGACAAGCCAGTGTTTATTTATGAATAATATGATACCAAATACCAGTTTGCAATATAAAGCAGCATAACAGGCTGTATAACAACATTACACAAGTTACAAATGGCCGTGTTGCTCTTACATTAAAAATAAAGTGGATAATAGGACAAATAGTGCCAGTAGTGTGTTGTGTTCATAATAAAAGTTACAAAAGAAAAGAGTACGAATACCAGGAAGGATGAAGCACGTATCAGGTGTGTGCTCTCGATGATCACAGATCTGATGTAAACAGTAGATGGAGTACGTGGTGTGTAGTGTACATCATCTGGGACACAGTAGTGTGTCAGCTTTTAAAGGGGTGGTTGATTGTGATGTCACTTGTCTCGCTGTAGTGAGTGTGTGATGTTGCTGTTTGAGCGTAAACAACATCTGCACAGTTATGACTCAAAGCTCAGAGCAAAGGGAGAGATTCGCTTTTACAGAAATCACTTTTTAAGGACTACAACAAACGGCTGGCAGGAACTACAATGAGCTTCTTCACCGGTTAGTGACATCACAAACACTAACATTTACATAAGCCCCGCCCCCGGAACATGCTTTATAGATGATCATGACAGAATATGCTAATCAATGACTAGAAGATCGTTAACTCCACATCAGCTGCATAAACTCATCAACTAACCGTTCAGAAATGTCCTGTTGCTTCTACATGTCGTCACTTCTAGAGTCTCTCATCTTTGACTCCGCTTTCAACATAAAAGGCTAAACGTTTTTGAAATGTTCAGTGTGTGTGTGAGGTAATCACAGCTGCTAACACACACACACACTAGCTCTTGTAGCTCCGCCCCCTGTGCCGGGAGCAGCAGCTCATTTGCATTTAAAGGGACACACACACAAAACGGCGTGTTTTTGTTCACCCTCAAAAAGTGACAATTTTAACATGTTATATAAAATATCTGTGGGGTATTTTGAGCTGAAACTTCACACACACACTCTGGGGACATCAGAGACTTCTGATGCTTGTGAAAGGATGCTTTAACTAGTGTGAGATGGTAACTTGTGAGCATACGCCCTGATCAACGCTCCTTTTCCTCATGTGACCGTGACCTGTCGGGGAAGATGCAGGGCGTTCACCTCACACAACAGGCAGGTGTGCATACCTTCACTTACAAGGGCAGACTTGCCTTTACGGGCCATAAACACATGAACACACACACACACACACACACACACACACACACACAAGGGTGGCATTACTAGAGTAGGTTGGGGCCTAAAGCTGCTGTACTGGTTCTTACTTACAGAACACACTCTTTTCCAAACGACTGCTTTTCTAAGGAGGAAAAAGAAAACAGTCACGGGGTCTAAAGCATTTCCAGCTGAGAGTTAGGCTAATTGGTTATTAGCTGGAAATCAAAGTACATGAATGTCAGGAATAAGCCGAGCAAGCAGATTAAGGGAAGATTAGTACTTTACTTGAGCTGTTTATTAGGAAATAAGTGCATTTGTGATTGATTCAGTTCATGAGTCAAACAGCTTATGTCAAACCCTAAGAGAAGCCGAACATCACACACACGGCGGACGCGAGGAAACCTGAGAGCGCAGAATCCAAGCGCTCATTAGCAGGTCTCAGATGGCACACACACACACACACACACACACACACACACACACACACACTCACAGATGGCCACGCATTCACACACTCCAACGCGCACAGGCAGACACAAACCAGAGGGAAACCCGGGCCTGGATCAATTATTTACTTCTGTGACTGACGGGCTGCGTTTACATG
>JARWKJ010000022.1:777500-807500 GCA_029959095.1 Rhinichthys osculus | reverse complement strand
CGGCTCCAGCTAGCAGAGCCTACATGCTAACACCGAGAATTATATTCCTTTCAAAGGATTGTCGAGGTGCTGGAGGGCGATTTCAACATATGAAACCTCTCCTACACGCCGTCGCCCACACACACACACACACACACACACACACAGCGATGAAAGGCCTGCTGGTTACGAAAGAGCCAACATCAGTCAGGATCTCCTCATCTACACACATCTAGCTTTGGTTACAATCGCACACTGAAATATAAATGTACAAATGTTATGATTTCAGTGCTTCCACAATATCAAATATGACGGACAAATGTCAAGTTCCTTCATTTATACAGCGCTGTAACTATATAGAGTTTCACAGCAGCTTTACAGTGATAACAGGAGATTACAGTAACAGAGAGTGTTTAGGCTTTACAGCAGATCTAGAATAAAGTTATAGTCCAGATAAAGTTAGTTTTGATTGATTCACTTCTGTTGCAAAGATCATTAGTTATTAAATTACACGACACAGCTCTCACAGGAAACAGAATGTGTTCTGGTCGTTCATTTGCACAACAGTGTTGTCTCGTAAAAACATGAATGTAATTTTTTTTTAAATGTTTAAAAAGACTCTTTTAGACTCTGTTTCGAAAGGCGAGTCGCAGTCAAGACTTGGAACGCTGTGATTGGCTAACAGTTTTGCATATTAAAATAATTTTAAATATCCCTGCTATTATTACATGAATGGAATTGTTTTGAAAACTTACGATGTTCGCCATACTTGTTTGAGATTTGGAGCTAAATTACAGGGGGGTAAAATGACTTTAGAAAGATGGCAGCATCGTTATTTTACTTTCACACTGAGATTTGTAGGTCTATTAGTTAAATCTGATGACTTTATCAAACTGTGTTGCATTATATGACAATGATGACCGTTCAAACACAGGACAAAAGCACTTCTTGTGCTTTTTGCCCCAAGTATGCATGCCTGTAACTCAAGAAGTATTAAAGATATCTTAACCATTTATGTTTGTCTTTCTTCAGAAACAAATATTAACCAAATCAAAAAATTGAGCCGGGGAAGTTTCCTTCACAAAATGTATTTTCAAGGTAGTTATTACATTATATTAGAGTTTAAAGTCCCACTCCGATCATATTTTGAGCTATTTTTAAACATTCCCAGAGGTCTTTAAATTATGATTATGCCATTTTTAGCCAAAATCACAAAACCTGTGCCGTTTTCTGGGACTTCGCTTCAGCAGAGCGGCAGTAGCTCATTAGCAATTCGCCTCTGCGTTGTGGGCGGAGCCGTTGGCACGGAGACGACCCTCCCCCTGCCCGTTGCTGAGAGCTCTGTCTCTCCCGCTAGCTTACACCCCCAATACCGGTGGGGCAACAGTATTATACACACGTTCATTATTATTATCCGAAGTTAATCAAAGTTATCACCGATCATTATTTCACTCCAAGACGTCGCGTGTGGAGACGCCCAGTGGAGTTACTACGTCACAACTCCAGTCGATTTTAGCCGGCATTTTAGCGTCTGCTACTGATTCACAGCCATTTGAATGTAGAAATACTCAGAAATACAACTTTGAGCTGATTTTTCTCAAGATATGTCCTCTAACATCAGAAAAATGCCACAAGAACATGTTAACACCTAGAAAAACATTATTTTCATCGGAGTGGGTCTTTAAACAGAGATGCTACAGAAAGGTGTATATAGTTGAAACAGTCACACACATTACAAATGCTTGGTTGCGGCAAATAAAGTTTACATACTTGAAGTTACAAAACGTTTAATGGTGTTTCGCGTAAACAAATGATGAATGAATAATACCATCGTTTGTCGCACTGTTGTTTATGTTCATCGTTTTTGAGTAAAGTGATCAATATCAAACGATCTGTATCAGATAAAGCAATAGCAACACATGGTAAAAACACTGTCGGACTCAATAACTTTTATTTTCAGACTCTGAAGAGCGTCAAACGGTGTCTGGTCTAAAAGTTAATCGGCAGTAAATTGAAGCGTACAAATGAAGAGTGTCTTACTGACACAATCTGGAGCTTTGTTTAAAATAAAGTTGATCCACACTTTCTTAATGTTAGGAAAGGAAGGCACTGCAAAGAGTTTTTCCTCAACGTGGCACTTCAAAGCGTCGGTGGGCGGGGCTAAAGAGGCGATGATGCAGAAGTGGGCGTCGACCTTCTTTCGTTGCACTATGATGTCATAATGTGACAAAATCCGAAACGAGTAATTCAATAAAAGCTGTTTTTGGACTAATGAGGAAGTTTTGAGTTCTGAAAGATAGAGAATGTTTTTATAATACAAGAAATTTGATTTCGCAGTTCATGACACGTTTAATCGGGATTTCTGCTTCTCTTGTTTATTTAAGCAAAATCGTCTGCGCTATTTGCAATATATCCAATCGGTTATATAGTGTTTGCGTTCGTATTGTAGCTCAGAGGTTGCGTAATTGCATTTATTCAGCAACCAAATTTCATTCATTTTTGTTGGTTTATATTAAAATACATGACTACAATTTGGAATTATTGTAATTAATGTTAGGAATTTCAGTGTTTTAGCTTTTGAGGGACGCTTTAACCAGTTTTTATAATGTAGAGAGATAAAGTAAAATAAAAAACCTCGAGTTGAAGTTTTCTTAATTTTTTCAAAATGTAATGAAAATGTAAAAAAGAATGATTAATAATCGTAATTAGAATTTTTGAGAAAAACAATCGTGATTATTATATAAATCATTATAGTGCAGCTCTATGGTGAGGTATTAACAGCTAGTTATATCTTAACTTGTCTTTAGTGAATGCAAACAGGCCTAACAGAAAAAAATCATCAGATTGATGCATTTAAATACCTGTAAAACTCATTCAATGGTCACTTGTACCTTTATTCTACTGTTTTACGGTATCAAAACCACAATCAACCATCCTTTCATATACCCAGTACTGGTCTGACGACTGGAATCCCTGTAAGTGTTTCCACTCACACTTTCTGGTTTGTCCTTCATTCAACACGCATAATAAAGCATGGAGCGACTGTTCGGACGTCCGGGGAAACGACCCATAAATGCCATAGACATTCTCGAAGCATTCATTAATCAATCGCTGCCCTTTGGGTGTAAATATCTCATCTCAATCACAGAGAAGTGTGTGTGTGTGTGTCAAGGGCTTACAGGAGGTGAAGCAGGACATCGAACAGAAGATCAGCCTCGACTGCTGGAGATCAAGGGCAGACAGTCCACACTATATAGTCACAGCCAGAGAGCCTAAACTATATAGTCACAGCCAAACGGTCTACACTATATAGTCACAGCCAGACGGTCTACACTATATAGTCACAGCCAGACGTCTACACTATATAGTCACAGCCAGACAGTCCACACTATATAGTCACAGCCAGTCTAAACTATATAGTCACAGCCAGACGGTCTACACTATATAGTCACAGCCAGACGTCTACACTATATAGTCACAGCCAGACAGTCCACACTATATAGTCACAGTTAGACAGTCTACACTATATAGTCACAGGCAGACAATCTACACTGTATAGTCTACACTAGACAGTCTACACAATAGTCACAGCCAGAGAGTCCACACTATAGTCACAGCCAGACAGTATAAACTATATAGTCACAGCCAGACAGTATAAACTATATAGTCACAGCCAGACAGTCTACACTATATAGTCACAGCCAGACAGTCTACACTGTATAGTCACAGCCAGACAGTCTACACTAGATAGTCACAGTCAGACAGTCTACACTATATAGTCACAGCCAGACAATCCACACTGTATAGTCTACACTAGACAGTCTACACAATAGTCACAGCCAGACAGTCTACACTAGATAGTCACTAGCCAGACAGTCTACACTAGATAGTCACTAGCCAGACAGTCTACACTGTATAGACACAGCCAGACAGTCTACACTGTATAGTCACAGCCAGACAGTCTACACTGTATAGTCACAGTCAGACAGTCTACACTAGATAGTCACAGTCAGACAGTCTACACTATATAGTCACAGCCAGACAATCCACACTGTATAGTTTACACTAGACAGTCTACACAATAGTCACAGCCAGACAGTCTACACTAGATAGTCACTAGCCAGACAGTCTACACTAGATAGTCACTAGCCAGACAGTCTACACTATATAGACACAGCCAGACAGTCTACACTAAATAGTCACAGCCAGACAAAGGAGTTGTTAAGTGTTTAAGGACTTCCACTGTCTCAAAGCATCACTCAGTTATGCAGATGATGCAGGCGGATGGTGACAGACTGATGATGTAACTGCACTCCTACTGTGATGTCATGACGAGAAATCACAGGAACAAACTCACAGAAACATCAACATGTCACACCAGACGCTTGATTTAAGGCCCATGAAGATTCCTGCAATGTGACATTACTTTCAAGACAGTTAATGCTGAACGCTTTCATTTTAGATTTGTAATTCTCTTTATGATGATTTATTGTTACGGTGTTAGGCTAAATCCTGAAAATCATGCCGTTTATACACACACAGAAATATATGAATATATACATACATACATATATATATATATATATACACACACACACACATATAAATATATACATACATACATACACACACACACACACACACACATATAATATTATGTATAATATATATACACGAATATTACCTATGTCATACATATGATGCTATAATGCAAAAATATCTTAATGGTGCTACAAGCAAGCTTCTTTATGCAACATATAACTTAATTTTAGGATGAAAAAGCTACATTTCGAAGTACTCTACATGAAGGTTGTTTAAAATCTCAGTGGAAGACAGGAATGTAAAAAATGTGCAGAATTCCTGTCAGGAACATGTCCTGGCCATATTCCATAGCAAACATTAAGAGATACAATTTTATCTGTTCGTTTCGCAGTAAAGGCGGCTTTTGATTCTGAATGTAATCAAATGGATTTAGGAGAGAAACTCAAGTTTTTGTGCTGCTGCGTTGAATGTGTGCAGGGTTGTGTGTGTGGGTGTGTGTGTGCGCGCGCGCGTGCGTGTCTAACGTCAGCGCGCGAGAGAGAAAAACAAGCCCACAAATGTCTGATTGAGACTTTTGGCGGAGAGCGTTCAGAACACCTCAGAAAATAATAACGGTCGCAAAAGGCGCGTTACCTGCAGTTCGGCCCGTTCCACCTCCCATTGGGCTCGTTCCACCTCGAAACGGGCCCACTCGTGCTGGAGAAAGTGTAAGATCCCCGGAATACTGTACTGAGCGCGGGCCGTGTCCCCGCCGTCGCCCGGCTGAGGCGCTTTCGCTCCGGGGAGGACCGAGTTGTTGTTGTTGTTGAAGAACACACCGGGGCCCGCCTGCTCGTCCATGGCCAGGCCGGGAATCGGAGGTCTGATCGACCACACGGACACTAGATTTCGTCCGATCGCTCGCTGAAATATCCGCCTCGGAGCTCGAAGGGAAACGGGCTCACTCACCGCGAGCTGCTGCTGTCACTTCATGACGTTTCCGCTAGTTGTATTCGATTCGCGAATGAATCGTTCGTTTGAACCGATTCCCTGAACCGATCGCGTAGAACCGAACCGCAAAGTGGAATGAAGAAATGGCAGCTTCTAACAACATGGATTTGAACGTTTCAGTTTTAAGCTTGAATTTGAATAGATGTATTTTAGTGACATCTCATTTAAATGTACATTAAATTTGTTTCCCCTTTTAATGTCTTATGATACTGAACATTCAAAACTCATGATTCTAGAACTTTTATTGTTCATTGTTTATTTATTGTGTCGTTTGCTTATTCTTTCCTGTAAATCACTTTAAACTGAACGATTCTGTTTTTAGCTTGAATTTGAATAGATGTATAAGCGTATATTTCACCCTGGCTTTCTTGTAA
The DNA here is from genome assembly GCA_029959095.1 of Rhinichthys osculus. Lineage (NCBI taxonomy): Eukaryota > Metazoa > Chordata > Actinopteri > Cypriniformes > Leuciscidae > Rhinichthys > Rhinichthys osculus. The sequence continues at coordinate 801,615 of JARWKJ010000022.1, read as the reverse complement.
TGTCTTATAATACTGAACATTCAAATCTCACGATTTAGTGCTTGATTATTAATTGTTTATTTATTGTGTATTTTGCTTGTTCTTGCCTGTAAAGCACTTTAAACTGCATTGATTTGTTTGAAAAAGTGCTATATAAATAAACTGATTTGATTTATTTGATATGTTTTTAATTATATCATATAAATACTTTTTATCACATTTTATTTTAATTAAAACTGATTTATGTATGTTAGCATATTCTGAGGTATAGCCTACGTTATTTAGATTTTTATATATTTACTATATATTTAGTAGTACATCAAGTTAAACTAAATGAGAAATGTTGCCTTGGCAATTATCTGAAATAAAATACTTTTTTTTTCTTCAGTTAACGCTTATTTTAAGTAATGCATTTTTTTTTATTGTTTTAATAATAAATCTGCATTTAATGTAAAGGCTACTTCTATGATATTTATATAAGAATTAGAAAACATTAGTAAAAATGATTACCCATAAATGTAAGGTGAAAACACACAACATATTTTATTTTTGAGCATGTAGGAAATGTAGGCTAACAAAAACATAATTGGGGATAAAATGACTTCCACTAAATACCATGAATAGGCCTACACTAAATGTATGCAAATATTTAACCAAATATTTATCAAACAACAAAGTCTATGATAAATGCGCGAATGTCTGAATATGCCTCAAAAGAACAAAACGTTCGAACGAACCGATTCGTTCAAATGACTCGCACTTCTCAACGCTGGTTTCCGCTCATTTCACGCCCACAAGCAGGTCAACAGATCGCTGCGAGCACGTAACACTCTGATTGGACAGAACAAACCATTTGCACTGTGAGTAGCCAATCAGAGACGAGTGCACTGAGCATGCTGGGACTTGTAGTTCGGATGCGTGTAATTCTTTTTTCCGCCAAACGTTTTCATTGCTAGTTTCAGAGTTTTTGTTTATTGATAGCGGTTAGCAATCCTCTAAGCACACAAGGAAAATAAAGACTAATGAAAATCCAGATATGGATATTTTAAACACAATTTTACAACGAATAAAATAAGCCCTTTGCAAATGAACACCAGCACAATAGTTAAATGAAAGAAGGCAGGTAATATAAAATGCATGTTATTAACATTACATAATCGAGAGTCAGTCAACCAAATCCTGGTGTCATATTTTCACAATGGATTCATTTGTTTAAGTGATCATGTCATGCACAAACTGTTATACAACACAACAATACTAACCTCTGTTTTACACACCCTGAGAAGGTCAAACCCGTGAACAACACAAAGATCCATTCAGACCCTCATTTACCTGCAACACTTTAGGAATGTGTATCTGCATCCTTATTAGTGTGTAGACAAACATACTTATATTAAAACAACTCAACAACTGTATCCTTATTAGTGTAGACAAAAATACTAATACTAAAACAACTCAACAACTGGAAACAACAACAGTTTGTATTTTTATTATTATTTTAAACTCTTGATTTAATAGTGGATTGAAGGTGGTAAAGCGACAGCGTGCGTGACCCGTGACGTCACAGCCGGCGCACTATTTAATTAGTGTTAGTGCGCTTCGCCAGTATTTAATACGCGCATACACAGGTCAGTGGAGCGATACAACATGCCTCCATTTGAAACAGCTCAACATCCCAAACCTTTCAAACAGAGGAAGAGTTTAGGTATGTGTCTTCACATCATACAAGCATTAGACGATCTGTTGACATACTGTCAAAATCAAATGTTGTCTTTGGTTTATTTTATGTTGATTACCAACCAGCTACGAGGAAACACGAGGTGGCTGGAATCAGAACTAAATTTCCGACTAAAATCCCGGTAGGAAACGCCCAGTTCTGTGTGTGTGTACAGCTAGTTTTTCTATTACTGGCTTTTTGTTCTAAATAATGTGTATTTCAGGTGATTATTGAGCGATATCAAAGAGAGAAGTACTTACCGCCTTTGGATAAGACAAAGTTCCTCGTGCCGCAAGAACTCACTATGACACAGTTCGTCACCATCATCAGGTGAGGAAAACACTTCACAACTTACATCTTTACTCAAATGTAAAAACAAAAAACGTATGATTCTGTCTATAGTTCTTAGAAATTCAATTCGCGTTTATGTGTGTAGCAGCTAGCACTAATTATGATACCACTAATGTCTGAGTCTGACCGTTGGCGCGGACAGTGTTTAAAATTACCTCAGAAAATAACGGTCACATAGGCGCGCGAATATATCGTTTCAAAAGGCGCGAATGTGTAGTTTCAACGCAGCTTTAGCTTTTTTGCTGTATATATGTTTTAAAAAAGTACCTAAGTAATGTGCTATAGTAAGTTATCCATATAGGATCCAGAGTTCTCACACTGCAGTGAAGCGCTCGAGGCGTCAGCTGATCGTCACCTGGCTGGATTTAAGCACTTTCTCACGGTGTGGGTTTTTCCCATAGACTGGTTTTTCCTCATGTCTGATTTGATTTTTCTCAGGAATCGAATGACCCTGATGCCCAATCAAGCGTTTTACCTGCTGATCAACAACTCCGGCATCGCCAGCATGTCTCTGACCATGGCTCAGCTCTACAAGGACCATAAAGATGAAGATGGGTTTCTGTATATGACCTACGCCTCTCAGGAGATGTTTGGACACTGTGAGGCTTATAATAACAGGTGATGAGTTCAGATGGGGCCTTGTTCATTTACTTCACTGAACTGTGAGATATTTAAGTCTTTGTATATATAGTGTTAACTTTTTAGGTATTTAGATATACTTATCTTTCTAATGTATGTTTTAATTGTCTGTGTAATAAATCTTGAATTCGTGCATTGGTCGCTAGAGGGAGACTTCTGTTCATTCATGTTCTGCAGAAACGTCCTCCAAAATGCCTGAGAAATAAAATTGTTAATATTTCATTGGTTAATCATGTGGTGATTTAAACAAAAAATAAAGGATATTCATGTTTGCCAAACATTTTGCACTTGCATTTTATTTTAAGTATTGTTAAAGCAAAGAAAATGTATTTATAATGATGTTTCATTGCCATTAAAGATTTAAAAGCAAAACTTTTATCACTTTTATTTCAGCAGTTTAAATTGGTGCAACTATCAGCTAAACCCTTCGACCTCCGCAGTGCAAATGCTCACTCCACACACTCATCGCTGGTGCAAAAGCAGTTCAAAGATGAACTATTTGTATCCCTAAATATAGGAAGTTGACCTTCTGTGATTAACCCATAAAGATTCTTTTAAACAATCACTGAACCAACTTCTCAATACTTGAGTCACTTTTTTTTTTATTTCAAAACCCTTCGCACCGATTCCAGCAAGTCCATGTGGACTAAACTATGGATCATTTATCCATTGCTTTGGCAAATGCGTTGAATGATTAATTACTACTTCCAAATTACATGAATTTCTCAAACGCAACCAAACCTCTGTGTACCTACAGGCACATTTATATTTTTCAAAATGGTTAAACAAGTTCAAAACTGAATATGACCACAATCTGCTACAATTATACAGTAATGCCATATAAAAATCAAGTCTAAAAATGAGTGAAATGTCATCAAAAGTGACGAATTATGGAAGAATGACTTGTATATGAAGTGTTTTGAAGATGTTAAGGAGAACTGAGTTTTGAAAAGTGACCCAAGTATTGAGTGATGTCTTAAACAGCGTCTAGTCTTATTCTGTATAGTTGTACCAGCTCCAGCACAGATGAGCCGTGGCCTGCAGGTGGCGCTCTTGCTGTTCGGAGATCCTTCAGTGTTGTTCGGAGATCCTTCAGTGTTTCACCTGTGGCTGTGGGCATATTTAAAGATTTAGCCGTGAATTCACTTCATACGAGCTTCATTTAATTTGTGCGTCTCGTTTTGGTAATGAGGATTATTTATCTCTTAATGTCCTGGTGTATTAGTGTGGCCGCTGTGGGGTGTAGAGTAGCGCTGATCTGAGAACAGAAGGACGTCTCTATATGAACATTTGACTATTTTGATGTTTTGTTTCATAAATTATTTTCAGTGGTTTGTGACGGAGCATCTCTTGAATATTAATAAAGCTGTGCATAGACAGATACATCGAAGACCGATAGATGGAGTAATGGATGGATAGATAAAAGGATAGATAGAATATCATATGGAGAGATAGATAGAATAATGGATGGATAGATAGATGGATGAATAATCATTGAGAGATAGATGGAGATAAATAGATATTTCAAATGCAAACACATAAAGCTACAGAACTCTATGAACTGAATCAAAAGAAAAGCAGCATGTCATTTGTATAAATATGTGTTTTGCAACGACAACAAAAAAATAATTAAAAAGTGATCTCTGACCTCGCCTGACCCCGACACACACCGGCTCATGTTAGCAGGACTCATTAATAATTCACTGGTGAACGAGTGACATCACTGACCCTGGAGAGCGGGTCAGGTGACCACACACACACACACACACACACATTCTCATGAGCAGCAGATTAATTAATATTTCATAACCGTCCCTGGAGGTCCATAAAAAGACCACATGATTATTTAATGGGATTGGAGCCGAAATGAGTGTGTGTGTGTGTGTGAGAGTGAGTGTGTGTGTGTGTGTGTGTGTGTGTGTGTGTGTGTGTGTGTGTGTGAGAGAGTGAGTGTGTGTGTGAGATAGTGAGTGTGTGTGTGTGAGAGTGAGAGTGAGTGTGTGTGTGCAGGGGCGTGGTAGCGGGGGGAAAAGGGGTACCGAATACCCAGGGCCCGAGGCAGGGGGGGGGGGGCCCTTAGAAGTCGCCGCGCTCAAGTCAAAAAGTCCGTCGCGGGGGCCCCAGCAAGATGGGTTGTACCCAGGGCCCAAAATTTGGTACTACACCCCTGTGTGTGTGTGAGAGTGAGTGTCACACACACACACACTCACTCTCACACACACACACACACATACACACACACACTCTCTCTCTCTGTCACACACACACTCTCTCTCTCTCTCTCTGTCACACACACACATACACACACACACTCTCTCTCTCTCTCTGTCACACACACACACTCTCTCGGCTCCTGCTGTGGATCTGTAGATGGCGCTGCTGCTCCAGAGGAGATGCTCTCCTGATCTCAGATCTCGAGCGCTGTGTGTGTGTGTGTGTGTGTGTGTGTGTGTGTGTGTAAGGCTGTGTGTCGCACACAAGGCTTCAGAAGAGTGTGTTCTCGGTGTGTTGATGTGATGCGGACCGTAAATCATCCGTCATCAGCATCAGCCGGAAGCTTTGCCTGCACTTCTGATAATGCACTTGGAGGAGAGCAAGTGTGTGTGTGTGTGTGTGTGTGTGTGTGCGTGCGTGTGTGTGTGTGTTGGATTGGAGCAAAATGAGAATCCAGTTTGAAAAGTATTTTTATGTTTTATTACTTATATTTACAGCACTTCAATCGACCAGTTTAACATGTGACTGCAGAACTGAGGTTTATAAAGCCTAATATCACCAGGTGACCTCTGACCTTTCACCCCGCTTTACTGAGATCATGTGAACCAGAGAGAAGGAAGACAGGAGATTTCCAGAGCTTTCCTCAGTGGAGCGTCACATGACCGGAGGTGTGTGTGTGTGTATTACCTTTACTTACTGTGTGTGTGTGATATATATTGTGTCTCCGTGGAACACAAACACAGAAGCTTCAGTCTCGCCTTTCACTCGCACTGATGATGTCATCCGCATCCCATGAGGCTCTGCTTCTGTGGTTTCACCACTTTCATTATTTACAGTGTTTAATGGAGCAGTCGAGCCGGGAGAGACCGTGATCATGTGCCGTATCTGTCCACCGAGTGTATCAACTAATCAAGCTTTAGCCAAGCTGACTTATGACTTCAAAAATGACTTCTCTACCCTTTTTTCTTTTTTTTTACATTAACACTGTCAATATTTAAGTATTGCAGTTTATTTATTTGAATTTTGCTGTGTCATTATTATTATTGCTATTATTATTATTATTTTATTATATATATGTTTATGCACCATACCATTATGGTTCATTAACATCATCTAAGGCGGTTTGTTCTGGGTTAAATGCAAACTCTGTACAAAATAATATAATTTGTCTTTTGGAATAAAAATAAACAGAGATAAAAAAGTCAAATTATGATGTAGCTACTGAGATGAAAAGTCAAAATTATGTGATAAAATGTAAAAAATGATGGCCTTCTGTATCAATTTTTATGTCATAATTATGTATTTGCATGATTTTTTTCTCTTGTGGCAGAAATGGGCTTCCATAATGATGCGAGATATAGACATAACACATCATTATATGCGTAATATCTGCCGGGAAATGAATCTGCAGCTCGGACGAGGAAATCTCTCTGTCTCTCACACACACACACACACACACACACACACACACACACACACACACACACACAATGAGCAAAAGACAAACAGAAAAGCATGAAAACTTGCACACACACGCAGAGCTGCAGATGTGAACATAAACACTAATTCGCGTGACTGTAAACACACACGTGACTGTAAACACACGCAAACACACACACACACACACACACACACACACACAGTGTTCTGTGCTCTCCCTTCACCTCGCTTTAACTCGATACTCGCAAATGAAGTTCTCTCTATTCAACCTTTAAACACTATTAACGAGTTCGTTTGCCCATAAAATCTTTAAGATATTAGGTTAAACTTATTTGGCTTGCTGTCCGCTGGAGAGGGGCTCGATGAAGCAGCTTCAACTCGAGCTCTGATATACCCCCCAGTGGCTAAATGTAGGACCTGTTAATTAAAGGGCGATGTACCTAAGATGAAGGTGGAGTTTGGGGAGGTGGAGGGAAACTGGAACAGCTGACACTAGGGAGAGGTAAGCGGCTGCTTATATACTCTGTTTGTTGATTGAAAGATTGGATGGGCTCGCTCCTCCCTAACTTACGTTTAGGAACTTCATTTAATGTTTCACGAGCATTAAAACACGTGCTCGTGACGTCAGCTGAAAGAAACGGCATTCACTCATTATTTAACATTCAATATTATGTAATGTATTGTATTATAGGCTATATTTTAATTTTGTTTATTTTACAAAATATTATTTTTCAAATAAATGCTGTTCTTTTGAACTTTCTATTCATCAAAGAATCCTGAAATAAAAATGTAAATAACCGTTTTCAACACTGATAATAATCATAAATGTGTCTTGATCATCAGATCCTCATATTAGAGTGATTTCTGAAGGATCATGTGACACTGAAGACTGGAGTAATGATGCTGAAACTCAGCTTTGATCACAGGAATAAATTACATTTTAATATATATATATATATAAAACAGTTATTTTAAATTGTCATAATATTTAACAATATTTTTTTATCAAATAAACGCAGCCGTTGAGCAGAAGAGACTTCTTTTAAAAACATTAAAATTCTTACCGATCCAAATCTTTTGACTGGTAGTGTAAATTATTTTAAGTTAAACATCAAATATTGGGTTAATTTTGACAGCTTTCAGTAGATCGAACACGTGGCGTTTTACTTTGTTGTCTTTTAACATCAACAAACAGCACAGGGGCCAATAGCCATCGAGTATCGAGAAGGAACCAATCGAAGAGCAGAGAAGGAGTCATGTGACCGATCATGACGTCAGTGTGTGCTCCTGTGAGGTTCAGCGTGTGTAAAGCAGTTTATAACTTTACCTCAGCAAACACCCGAGGAGAGATGTTCACTCTCAGCACACACACACACACACACACACACACAGGCCATGTCTCCAGTCCAACACACACCAAAAACAGCAGAGACAAGCTTCTTTATTGTTGCTGCATGCTCAAAGACTAAAATATGAAATACATAAGACTCAAAGATTTACTTGATTCTGTGAAAGGATGTTTTGTAATAATATTTAGCATTAGATTGGAGTATGCTGTGTCTGTGTCTGATATCAAACAGAAAAATATGTGGGTCAAATTGACCTCTAACAAAAACACAATAGAAGCGCTGCATCATTTCTAATGTTTTAGTCTCTGACAAACTACAATACAGATTTTGGTAACACTTTATTTTACAGTGTACTTACCATAGAAGTACATGTAGTTTATTAATATTACTCAGCACTTAAATATATATTTACACTGTAACACCGACACCTTCAAATAAAGTGTAACCCAGATTTGTATAGCGTGACTCTGAAGCCGAAGTGAGTGTGTGTGACCCGGCGGACGCTGTCCTGAGGGATTACTCCTGAATGACGGAGTCCAGGAGAGGTCACGTCCCGCTAGGTAATCTTAGCTAATGGAAACGCTTCAGGCTCGGGAATCAATAAACTTCCAGGAAACGCTGGACATTTCCCAACGCTAGGCTAATAAACGCCTGAGAGCTAACGGCCGAAGCACATCATGCCACGCGTGACCGCTTGTTGTCCAGCGCACTGAAAGGTGTATTGAACAGAAGTCATGATTGCTGGACACAGCGTTGAGCCCGTGACCTCTGACCTCTCGCCTGATTCTGGTCCGAGCTTCACTGATCTGATGTAATCTCAGTCTCAGACTCGTCAGGGCCGATGGCTTGTGCTGTCCGTCACAGATCTGAACCACTAGCGCGTTTAGGGCCAGATTTACTAAACTGGGAAAATTAGCGTAATCCCAACAGAGTGTCGATGGAAGTGCAAAGTTCAGCTAGTGATCGACTGACGACGCAGATTACACACGCAGTCGGGTCGTTTCCATGATGACACACACAATCTAGCGAGAGCGGCGCAGATCAGCGTCTGGGTTAAAGGGGTGCGTGATTGTGATTTCACTTTTTAAACTTTAGATTGTGTGTAATGTTGCTACAAACACAATGTAAAACAAACTGACAGGAGCTCTTGAAGCTCCGCCCCCTGTGCCGGGAGCAGCAGCTCATTTGCATTTAAAGGGACACACACACTAGCTCTTGAAGCTCCGCCCCCTGTGCCAGGAGCAGCAGCTCATTTGCATTTAAAGGTCCCCTGACATGGGGTTATTTTATTATTTTATAATGTTTCCTGGGTTGGCCTTATAATGTTAGTATGTTTTTTAGATCAAAAATAGTCATAATTTAGAAATAAAAGGCATTTTTCCTAGCCTGATTTTAGCCTCTGATTTGAACGCTCTGTTTGAAGGGGCGTGTCTGTGTGGGATTCAGTGGAACCGCCCACTGCTGTGATTGGCTGACATGCTTGCATATGAAATAGCTACATATTACATGTGAAACTCTCTCGAATACTTTTACTACAGCTATTATACGTTTCTACTATTACAGCTATCGAGATTAACGAATCGTGAGATGTTTTTAAAGTATTTAGATGTATTCCCAAGACTGGAGTAATGATGCTGAAAATTCAGCTTTGATCACAGGAATAAATTACACTTTACTATATTCACATAGAGAACAGCTGATTTACACTGGAGTAATATTACACTGTTTTACTGTATTTAGCAGAAGAGACTCAGAGCGAGATGAACCCGAGGGATAACACACACACACACACACGCCACCCGATACCTTGTGAACGGAAGCTGCCTTTGTCCTGCAGCAAAGCATTCTGGGAGGTTTTGTGTTGGAAATCGTCATGTGGAGGACGAGGGCCAAGAGCGTCTGACAGGAAACATTTGTTCCTCGTTTGGCCGGCGAGCTCGAGTGAGTCGAGCGGATCTCGCATGTCTCTGGTTACAGGATCTGTCTCGTTGTGTTCCAGATGATGAAGAACTGGAGAGCCAACAAAAGCCAAAGCCCAAAACTGAGACATTACTTATTTAGCCTCGGCACGCAGATCTGAACGGTTTCAGGATCGCAGACCCGCAGAAACAGCGTTCCCTTTCATGTGGAGGAGTGTAAAAACTGTGTAAAGTATTCCTTAGAGACCCAGCGAACAGGGAACGTGCTAAAGTTATTCACACACATTCCTCCAGTTACATTCAAAGATCATTCGTCCAAAGTTCAAAGTTATCTGGTGTTTAATAATGTTCTCAACACTTTCTTTACACATCACTGTTCATCATGAATGTATTTCTGAAACATTTTAGTACTTTTTTAACCCTTTTTAGGCCGACTACTTCTTTCAGAAGATAAGGGTAACGATCTCCAAATGTTCGAAAAATAACGTTTGAATCTGTTTGTATATAGTTAGTTGAATCTGGGGTACAGTTTCTGGCTCAGCTAAAACCTATAATAACATGTTGATAAAAAAAAAAATCAAAAACGTTTGAATAACCAAGAAGAAAGTTGACAAAAAGGACCTAAAAAAAACGTTTCATTACTTAATGGGGATGTAATCAACGCATTTCTGTGAAGCATGTGAACGTAAACACAGCTTTGGTGAGATCATCTCACGTTCACACACACACACACACACACACACACACACACACACACACGTGTGGAGTGGGAGGAAGTTTGACACATCTGGCTTCAATATGCGACGAGCGACGGCCCATCAGATGTATGATGGAAATGTGTATTTAATGTGCATTTTATTTTTAGAATGATATTTTGCAAAGTAAAGAACAATGCTTTATTTATTTCTAAGAAAAATACTATTTGCATGAAAAGAAATGGCTCTTTGCAAACTAAATATTTCTCACTTTATAAATAAATTCAAATTATAACATAAACTGTTTGGAACTTGTTAGAGTCGGCATGAAACGTCCATCTTCTCTCCTCTATTGTGTCGTATAGACCATTTCAACGGCTATTTGTAGATGTACGGAAGTGACGTGTTTGGCCCTCAGACGTTTCCGGTTAGTTAGAGCGCACATTCGAAACAACGGCGGGAAGCGCTTTATTTACTGTCTATTTACCGCAATTGTGCGATAATTTTCTTATTCATGCGAATAAAACATGTCAAAATTAAAATTAGGAGCATGTTGTTCAGTGGTTGGATGTTCTCTCAGGCCCGGAAATAACTTGCTCTCGGTAATCAAAGCATTTATATTTTCGAAATTTGCTGCGCCTGGATTGCAGCAGTGAAGCGAGAAGAATGGATACTAAGCAACTAGCAATATACAGTGTACACATTTCGATTCTGGAAAGTAAAATACTTATTTTTTTCATTGGATTATTTGTATTTCTCTACTTTAACTGTTTTAAGTGTGATGCAGCATAATTTAAGCTAGCACTGTTGGTCCGACCGTAATTGTTTACATATTATGCACCTAGCAATTTGACGCGCGTGTATTGAAAAAAGGCCAAGTTTTTATTTCCTTTTTTCCCTAAATGTTCTGTGGGCTGTAATTAATTAAGTTAGGAGTTAACATTTGTTGTCAAGCTGTCTAGTCAGTTGACAACTGCAGAATGGTGTGTAACAGCTAACTGCAGTAGTTTACAAATGGTAAAGGTAAAAAAAAAATAATCACTTATTAAGCTTGGCTAATGTTAATTCCAACATTTACTGATGTATTACACAAAAGCATTGTTTTTTAAATATTGTGCATTAACCAGATTAAGTTAAATATTTGTGTTTCTACTTTTGTCTTCAATAGGAAAGCCATCATCTGTAATTTAAGACGCTTAACACTGCTACAGGGAGACAGCTAATCGTCCTGCAGTGCCAAACCACATGTGACCATACAGTGTGTGCAGAATTATTAGACACGTTGATTTTCTGATCATATTTTTTTTCCCAGACACATTTTACCAATTCCAAACCACATTAATCTTGATAACTACTATTCATTTTGTATTTAATCATATACAAGTGATATAATTGTTTATGAAGGCTGGAAATGAAAACACCTTATATTCAGGTGGATAATAATTGATAATTATTAGGCATGTTTTCTTTTACAGATTAAATAAGCCAAAAAAAGAGATTTAACTCAGACTGAAAAGTCAAAAATCATTAAATGCCCATGAGAAGGATCCAATACTAGGAATTGCAGTTAAGGCATGACCATTGGACAGTGAAATGCTCATTGGGTCAGACGAAAACAGGTGGAGAAGAAAAGACGCATGTTAACTGTAAAACAATTAAGGTGAAGAATTAAGCGTGAAACCATCAGGAACCCTTTAGTCTCCAGCGCCGCCATTTTCCAGAACAGCTACCTACCTGGAGTCTCCAGAAGAGCAAGATATCAGGATCTCAGAGACTTAGGTTAGGTAAAGAATCCTAAAAAATTACCCCCTCTTAATAAGAATCACAAGCTGAAGTTAGTAAAATACATGAAGACTGTTTTTATGGCTTTATAGACAGACAGATCGAGAGTGACTCCTGAAGGACCAGCACCACATCCTCTTGTACCACTGTTTGAAGAATTCATCTTCCAGAATCTGGCAGTAAGTTTTGGGAGTTAATTTTTAGTCCATCTCCTACCCTGAAGTCCGTTTTGCAGAGATGGACTAAAAATGAACTCCCAAAAGTTACTGTCAGATTCTGGAAGATCATGTATTCTACTACACTTCAGCTTGTGATTTTTTCAGTGGCGATTTTTGCTTACCTAATTATGAAAACATACCTAATTATGCACACCTGAATATAAGGCGTTTTTCATTTCCAGCCTTCATAAACAATTATATATCACTTGTAAATGATTAAATACAAAATTAAATGAATAGTAGTTATTAAGATTAATGTGGTTTGGAATTGGTAAAATGTGCCTGAAAAAAATATGATCAGAAAATCAACGTGACTAATAATTCTGCACACACTGTATGAACCCCCAGATGTGTTGGAGTACTTGAGGATTGATATTGACCCCCTTTGTTCAGGGACTCATAACTCCATTTCTGTTTGTAAAAAAAAAAAAAAAACATTCTGTGAAATGTGTTTTATGTTGTTGTCTCAGTTGTTGGAAGCATTTTGTGTTCATACAAGTAAACGCACAATAAGAAATTTAGTCAACATTTGAAGTGGACCTAACCCTTTCATCAAAGTTATACATTAGTATTGAACAAAACACGTTCTTGTCTTAGGACAACTTTGATTAACTTTTTTGATCCACTTCAAAAGTTGACTACTACAGGTGAAACTCGAAAAATTAGAATATCGTGCAAAAGTTCATTTATTTCAGTAATTCAACTTAAAAGGTGTCAATAATATTGTGAAAACCTTTTCACAATATTCTAATTTTGAATTCATAAGCTGTAAGCCATAATCATCAAAATTATAACAAAGGCTTGAAATATCTCACTTTGCATGTAATGAGTCTATATAATATATTAGTTTCACCTTTTTTAAGTTGAATTACTGAAATAAATGAACTTTTGCATGATATTCTAATTTTTCGAGTTTCACCTGTATACATACACAGCAAATCTGTATGCGACTACTTGAAAACCATAAAAGAACATAATTACCTTCAAGGACCTGAAAAGTGTATTCTGTGTGTTTTATTCTTAATTGTACAATTATTAATCTGCATGTTTCTCTTAAATGGCTAATACGGGCATTAGAAAATAAAGACAGCCAGCATTAAATTGCATTCACCTTCTATTTATTTGTGACCACATGAATGGCTCAGATAGGACATTTAAACCCTCGCACACCGTTCCACAGCAACAAACTTCACCTAACTAAACACACACCCTTGGAAACGTATGAAATGAGTAATGGCATACAGCGATTAGTTTACTAGCGTACATTTAGCATTGTAATATACATGCATGTTCTGTAAAGCTGCTCTGAAACGATATGTATTTTGAATTGCGCTGTACAAATAAATATGAATATTTGCATAGATATACAGACTGACCCAGCAATGCAAGTGAAATGCCCACTCGTAACTTCGTCGGACAAACCATGATAAGTACGTTTTTGACGCTGTTTGACTTGCTTCATCTGCACCAAACACAAGACAGATGTCATCCACATTGTACGAATAAATGTTCCCAACCTTTCCGCTAAGAAATTAATTGTAAGCATCCAGACTGCGATATGCTTTTATCGCATCTCTCGTGTACACGCAAGCAGCCGCAACACGCAATCAGATGAGCCGTCAGACTATTCAGGTAAAAAGTTTACGCATCAAAGTCTTATTTGAAAGGTCCGATGATTTTAATCATCATTTATTTTCAGTTTTTGGAAATACTTTAACTTGCCTTTTGCTAGACTTAAAAAGTACGAGCTTGTTTTCACCTATGGTTTTCACAGATCTGTGGTTCTAAAATGGCGCCACCGGAAATGATTCAGGGCCAGACATGCGCAGTAGCATTCCAACGCGTTTGTTATTGTTTACGTCCTTGAAATGGTCTATATCGAGAGAAACGCTTCAGGAACAAGAACACATGTGGGCGGGGCTTGACTGTGTCTGTGGGGAGTTGATTGGCTGGTTGTGGTTTGCTATTGGCTGATCTCATGTGAGTGACAGGTTAAAGCCCCGCCCTCGTCATCAGAGAAGAGAAGAGATGCTGCAAGATTATTAGAACTATAATGATGTGCACTGATAAATCATTTACAATAAATACTGCAATATTCCATTAAAAAATGCTGACTTTAAAATGTAATCGCTCTTGTTCTTGTGGCAGTGGATTTAGACAATCACATGCTTACTCTATACAGCTTTGCTGATTACAATTGTGTGGTTTAGTTTATGACTAGTCGTGTAGCAACGGGATCCTGCGAACTAAAACACTCTCATTATAATCAACCAGACCGACTGCGCTGATTATAGTGGAGGAGTTATAATCGCATTCATTTTTCTTCTCTTCTTTTTCCCAGTATTTTGTCTCTGCGTTGATATGTGTTCCATCACTCTCTCTCTCTGTTATTATAACACAGGTAAAGGAGTGTGTGTGTGTGTGTGTGTGTGTGTGGGTGAGAGATGAAACCATGTCAGTTACGCAACATGTTCCTCATGCTCTGCTTTTTTTTATGTCTGGGAAGAAAAAAAATGCAATTACCGTGTGAGTCCCTGAGGCCTCGTCTCTCGACCAATCAGAGCGCAGGAAAACCACATGACAGCGGGTTGCTAAGCAGAATCTCCTGACAGGAGGAACGAGAAGATGAGCGACTCTTACTCTTCATCGATGAGGAAAACTGTGGGAGAAGCAACACATGAGCATGAATGCATTACATTAATATTCCGTATTTGAGGCATGAATTATTAAATCATTCATTAAATCATTAATATTTACTTTAAAAAAACAATCACTCCCAATCTTTTTTCACATTTTGTTTATAAATATGTTGTCATAAATGGAAAACAAAATTACAATTTATTCTTAATTACAAAAAGTTAGCAACTAAAACCACTAGTTTAAGCTTTGCTGATGAAACAAACTGTTAGACATTATAAATAGACAAACTATTTAGACAGACAAGCAGCAACAACACAACTCAATCAGCTAAAACTCTCTCTCTCTCTCTCTCTCTCTCTCTCTCTCTCTCTCTCTCTCTCTCTGTGTGTGTGTGTGTGTGTGTGCATCGCTACAGAAAAGTCTTTGTTTTTGGTTATTATATTTTCGCTAGCACTTCATCCTGGTTCAGGACCACCCGTGAACACAGAGTCTGTAAGCAGCAGCAGCTCTCAGACGTGTGTGTGTGTGTGTGAGAGAGAGACTGTGTGTGTGTGTGTGTGTGTGTGTGTGTAAGCAGCAGCTCTCAGACGGGCTTTGTGGATTATAACAGTCTCCTTCAGGTGAGATGTGATTATCAACAGATGGAGCCCTTTCCTGAAGGACATTCAGCAAACTGTGTGTGTTTGTGAGTGTGTGTGTGTGTGTGTGTGAGTGTGTGTGTGAGTGAGTGTGTGACATCATTATTGTGTTAATAATGTTGAATCAGTTCCTCTTCAGCTTCTCTTCTCTTCTCTGATGACGAGGGCGGGGCTTTAACCTGTCACTCACATGAGATCAGCCAATAGCAAACCACAACCAGCCAATCAACTCCCCACAGACACGATCAAGCCCCGCCCACAGGCCGTCCTGTCACTCATCTCTCCTGCTCACTATCTTGATGTGATAAGTGGAATCTGATGTACTGTAATGTAACCGACCAAACCCATGTCCCTTTAGGCGCTCCATATAATTTGTTATTCATTTCCCGTGCCTTTCCAAATTCGGGTTTAGGCTTCAGGCGCATCCATACGTCACAAAAGGGAAGGAAAATACGAGAAAACAACTTTAACATCCAGCGCTGCTATGAGAACTATGTTTTACCGCGGTACTCTCATCGTTTCCATTCACCACAAACACATCACATACGGCATCTAAATCACCAACCACTTCTCGAAACCGCTAGACGTTCTTTATAGGCGAGTACAGAACCAGCCCGAGGCTTGAGATGTTTAAAATAACGTTTCCCTTTGATATATATATATATATATATATATATATATATATGTGTTGTGCAGATGTTTTCCATGTGTTTGTGGCACGAGCTTCGGTCAGTAATCACCACTGAGCGCCTGAGACACACGGCACTGAGTCCAGCTGTTCTTCTCCTCCAGAGATGTTGAGCAAAACACGGTTAAGTGGGAAAGATATTCCGAGATCTCCGGATGAAGAGCTGGCAGAAGTCCTCCAGTACAGTCACTGGCCTGGCAGGAGCCGCCGGAGAACAGGAGGAGCGATGGAGAACAGGAGGAGCGATGGAGAACAGGAGGAGCCGCCGGAGAACAGGAGGAGCGATGGAGAACCGGAGGAGCGATGGAGAACAGGAGGAGCGATGGAGAACAGGGGGAGCGATGGAGAACAGGAGGAGCCGCCGGAGAACAGGAGGAGCGATGGAGAACAGGAGGAGCGATGGAGAACAGGAGGAGATGCCGGAGAACAGGAGGAGCCGCCGGAGAACAGGAGGAGCGATGGAGAACAGGAGGAGCGATGGAGAACAGGAGGAGCGATGGAGAACAGGAGGAGCGATGGAGAACAGGAGGAGCGATGGAGAACAGGAGGAGCCGCCGGAGAACAGGAGGAGCGATGGAGAAGAGGAGGAGCGATGGAGAACAGGAGGAGCAATGGAGAACAGGAGGAGCCGCCGGAGAACAGGAGGAGGGATGGAGAACAGGAGGAGCGATGGAGAACAGGAGGAGCGATGGAGAACAGGAGGAGCGATGGGGAACAGGAGGAGCGATGGAGAACAGGAGGAGCGATGGAGAAAAGGAGGAGCGATGGAGAACAGGAGGAGCGATGGAGAACAGGAGGAGCGATGGTGAACAGGAGGAGCCGCCGGAGAACAGGAGGAGCGATGGAGAACAGGAGGAGCGATGGAGAACAGGAGGAGCGATGAAGAACAGGAGGAGCGATGGAGAACAGGAGGAGCGATGGAGAACAGGAGGAGCGATGGAGAACAGGAGGAGCGATGGAGAACAGGAGGAGCGATGGAGAACAGGAGGAGCCGCCGGAGAACAGGAGGAGCGATGGAGAACAGGAGGAGCGATGGAGAACAGGAGGAGCGATGGAGAACAGGAGGAGCGATGGAGAACAGGAGGAGCGATGGAGAACAGGAGGAGCGATGGTGAACAGGAGGAGCGATGGAGAACAGGAGGAGCGATGGAGAACAGGAGGAGCGATGGAGAACAGGAGGAGCGATGGAGAACAGGAGGAGCCGCCGGAGAACAGGAGGAGCGATGGAGAACAGGAGGAGCCGCCGGAGAACAGGAGGAGCCGCCGGAGAACAGGAGGAGCAATGGAGAACAGGAGGAGCGATGGAGAACAGGAGGAGCCGCCGGAGAACAGGAGGAGCGATGGAGAACAGGAGGAGCGATGGAGAATAGGAGGAGCGATGGAGAACAGGAGGAGCGATGGAGAACAGGAGGAGCGATGGAGAACAGGAGGAGCGATGGTGAACAGGAGGAGCGATGGAGAACAGGAGGAGCGATGGAGAACAGGAGGAGCGATGGAGAACAGGAGGAGCGATGGAGAACAGGAGGAGCCGCCGGAGAACAGGAGGAGCGATGGAGAACAGGAGGAGCGATGGAGAACAGGAGGAGCGATGGAGAACAGGAGGAGCCGCCGGAGAACAGGAGGAGCCGCCGGAGAACAGGAGGAGCAATGGAGAACAGGAGGAGCGATGGAGAACAGGAGGAGCCGCCGGAGAACAGGAGGAGCGATGGAGAACAGGAGGAGCGATGGAGAACAGGAGGAGCGATGGAGAACAGGAGGAGCCGCCGGAGAACAGGAGGAGCGATGGAGAACAGGAGGAGCCGCCGGAGAACAGGAGGAGCGATGGAGAACAGGAGGAGCGATGGAGAACAGGAGGAGCCGCCGGAGAACAGGAGGAGCCGCCGGAGAACAGAAGGAGCGATGGAGAACAGGAGGAGCCGCCGGAGAACAGGAGGAGCGATGGAGAACAGGAGGAGCCGCCGGAGAACAGGAGGAGCGATGGAGAACAGGAGGAGCGATGGAGAACAGGAGGAGCGATGGAGAACAGGAGGAGCCGCCGGAGAACAGGAGGAGCGATGGAGAACAGGAGGAGCCGCCAGAGAACAGGAGGAGCGATGGAGAACAGGAGGAGCGATGGAGAACAGGAGGAGCGATGGAGAACAGGAGGAGCCGCCGGAGAACAGGAGGAGCGATGGAGAACAGGAGGAGCCGCCAGAGAACAGGAGGAGCGATGGAGAACAGGAGGAGCGATGGAGAACAGGAGGAGCGATGGAGAACAGGAGGAGCGATGGAGAACAGGAGGAGCCGCCGGAGAACAGGAGGAGCCGCCGGAGAACAGGAGGAGCGATGGAGAACAGGAGGAGCGATGGAGAACAGGAGGAGCCTCTGGAGAACAGGAGGAGCCGCCGGAGAACAGGAGGAGGGATGGAGAACAGGAGGAGCGATGGAGAACAGGAGGAGCGATGGAGAACAGGAGGAGCGATGGGGAACAGGAGGAGCGATGGAGAACAGGAGGAGCGATGGAGAAAAGGAGGAGCGATGGAGAACAGGAGGAGCGATGGAGAACAGGAGGAGCGATGGTGAACAGGAGGAGCCGCCGGAGAACAGGAGGAGCGATGGAGAACAGGAGGAGCGATGGAGAACAGGAGGAGCGATGAAGAACAGGAGGAGCGATGGAGAACAGGAGGAGCGATGGAGAACAGGAGGAGCGATGGAGAACAGGAGGAGCGATGGAGAACAGGAGGAGCCGCCGGAGAACAGGAGGAGCGATGGAGAACAGGAGGAGCGATGGAGAACAGGAGGAGCGATGGAGAACAGGAGGAGCGATGGAGAACAGGAGGAGTGATGGAGAACATGAGGAGCGATGGTGAACAGGAGGAGCGATGGAGAACAGGAGGAGCGATGGAGAACAGGAGGAGCGATGGAGAACAGGAGGAGCGATGGAGAACAGGAGGAGCCGCCGGAGAACAGGAGGAGCGATGGAGAACAGGAGGAGCCGCCGGAGAACAGGAGGAGCCGCCGGAGAACAGGAGGAGCAATGGAGAACAGGAGGAGCGATGGAGAACAGGAGGAGCCGCCGGAGAACAGGAGGAGCGATGGAGAACAGGAGGAGCCGCCGGAGAACAGGAGGAGCCGCCGGAGAACAGGAGGAGCAATGGAGAACAGGAGGAGCGATGGAGAACAGGAGGAGCCGCCGGAGAACAGGAGGAGCGATGGAGAACAGGAGGAGCGATGGAGAATAGGAGGAGCGATGGAGAACAGGAGGAGCGATGGAGAACAGGAGGAGCGATGGAGAACAGGAGGAGCGATGGAGAACAGGAGGAGCCGCCGGAGAACAGGAGGAGCGATGGAGAACAGGAGGAGCGATGGAGAACAGGAGGAGCCGCCGGAGAACAGGAGGAGCCGCCGGAGAACAGGAGGAGCAATGGAGAACAGGAGGAGCGATGGAGAACAGGAGGAGCCGCCGGAGAACAGGAGGAGCGATGGAGAACAGGAGGAGCCGCCGGAGAACAGGAGGAGCGATGGAGAACAGGAGGAGCGATGGAGAATAGGAGGAGCGATGGAGAACAGGAGGAGCGATGGAGAACAGGAGGAGCGATGGAGAACAGGAGGAGCGATGGAGAACAGGAGGAGCCGCCGGAGAACAGGAGGAGCGATGGAGAACAGGAGGAGCGATGGAGAACAGGAGGAGCGATGGAGAACAGGAGGAGCCGCCGGAGAACAGGAGGAGCCGCCGGAGAACAGGAGGAGCAATGGAGAACAGGAGGAGCGATGGAGAACAGGAGGAGCCGCCGGAGAACAGGAGGAGCGATGGAGAACAGGAGGAGCGATGGAGAACAGGAGGAGCGATGGAGAACAGGAGGAGCGATGAAGAACAGGAGGAGCGATGGAGAACAGGAGGAGCGATGGAGAACAGGAGGAGCGATGGAGAACAGGAGGAGCGATGGAGAACAGGAGGAGCGATGAAGAACAGGAGGAGCGATGGAGAACAGGAGGAGCGATGGAGAACAGGAGGAGCGATGGAGAACAGGAGGAGCCGCCGGAGAACAGGAGGAGCGATGGAGAACAGGAGGAGCGATGGAGAACAGGAGGAGCGATGGAGAACAGGAGGAGCGATGGTGAACAGGAGGAGCGATGAAGAACAGGAGGAGCGATGGAGAACAGGAGGAGCGATGGAGAACAGGAGGAGCGATGGAGAACAGGAGGAGCCGCCGGAGAACAGGAGGAGCGATGGAGAACAGGAGGAGCGATGGAGAACAGGAGGAGCGATGGAGAACAGGAGGAGCGATGGAGAACAGGAGGAGCGACGGAGAACAGGAGGAGCGATGGAGAACAGGAGGAGCGATGGTGAACAGGAGGAGCCGCCGGAGAACAGGAGGAGCGATGGAGAACAGGAGGAGCCGCCGGAGAACAGGAGGAGCCGCCGGAGAACAGGAGGAGCGATGGAGAACAGGAGGAGCGATGGAGAACAGGAGGAGCGATGGAGAACAGGAGGAGCGATGGAGAACAGGAGGAGCCGCCGGAGAACAGGAGGAGCGATGGAGAACAGGAGGAGCGATGGAGAACAGGAGGAGCGATGGAGAACAGGAGGAGCGATGGAGAACAGGAGGAGCGATGGAGAACAGGAGGAGCGATGGTGAACAGGAGAAGCCGCCGGAGAACAGGAGGAGCGATGGAGAACAGGAGGAGCCGCCGGAGAACAGGAGGAGCGATGGAGAACAGGAGGAGCGATGGAGAACAGGAGGAGCCGCCGGAGAACAGGAGGAGCGATGGAGAACAGGAGGAGCGATGGAGAACAGGAGGAGCGATGGAGAACAGGAGGAGCGATGGAGAACAGGAGGAGCCGCCGGAGAACAGGAGGAGCGATGGAGAACAGGAGGAGTGATGGAGAACAGGAGGAGCGATGGAGAACAGGAGGAGCGATGGAGAACAGGAGGAGCCGCCGGAGAACAGGAGGAGCGATGGAGAACAGGAGGAGCGATGGAGAATAGGAGGAGCGATGGAGAACAGGAGGAGCGATGGAGAACAGGAGGAGCGATGGAGAATAGGAGGAGCGATGGAGAACAGGAGGAGCGATGGAGAACAGGAGGAGCGATGGTGAACAGGAGGAGCGATCCTGAAGAACAACAAACCTGGATTTGACCAACGCGTTTACATCAGGGAGGAAACGTGCGTGTGTCACTCCTTATACACACAAACCAACATTTACTCAGACAGCTTCAACATTTCTCACATTATCACAGTTTATTCGCTATAGTTTAGACAATGGAAATAAAATATGAGCAGAACTTAGTTGATATTTCAGTTTTTTTCCGTCCTTCTGTTAGACTCTCACACATGAATTATGTTGAATATCTGTCAGCTGTTCAATTTAACTACACAATTAGATAATACCAGTTTAGCTCAACCAGTGACCAAGCAATGCTTCATGTTGTTCAGTGTGTGTGTAAAAAGAGCATTAGCGATTACAGAAAACACACTTCAGCAGAACATGATCAGCTCAAAGTGGAGGAATCATTTCTGGTTTGACTGTAAACTGCAATAACATTTACACACCATTGTATCTGCACTTCTGAATGACTGTCGGTTTTGTTTTCATAAGATTTATCATTAAATATCCCAGAGGAAAATTATATCACTCTTACGTTGCTCTTTCATAACTCAAGTCGACATGAAAGGGAAGTTTCGCTCGTCTTCTCTCCTCTATTGTGTCGTATATCGAGTGAAACGCTTCAGGAACAAGAACACATGTGGGCGGGGCTTGATTGTGTCTGTGGGGAGTTGATTGGCTGGTTGGATGGTAGTGGTTTGCTATTGGCTGATCTCATGTGAGTGACAGGTTAAAGCCCCGCCCTCGTCATCAGAGAAGAGAAGCTGAAGAGGAACTGATTCAACATTATTAACACAATAATGATGATGTGCACCTATAAATCATTTCAGAATAAACACTAAGTAAGAATGTCAATTTTGTTTTAATGCCAACTTTAAAATGCTGCGTTCCGTTCAGATCAAAAAGGTGGAGCTAAAAAAGCGCAATAGAAGTTGCAAACTTTAATCGATGGTTTTCTCACTATAAACATTTGATGAAAGTTTGCAAACCACAGCAAATGATGTCAAAAGCGTAATATCACTTTTGTAGAATGGAAAGATTCTGGAATCCATCAATGCAAATAAAGAACCTTTGGTTACACTTTATTTTAAGGTGTCATTGTTACAGAGTAATTATATATTTAATTACTGAAAGGAATATTTGAACATCTGACTTGAATGGAACGCAGCAGAAGTTCTGATTAACCAATCGTATCAGCCGGACAGAGGGGCGTTTCCTCATTCGGCTGTTCTGATTGGTTCAGCCACATGGATGGAGCATCTCATGAGCTCGTGAGTTGCTGTGGGGATGTTGAGTGAGAGAGAACAGGGCTCTCTTTGAAAGACTCGAGTGTGTGTGTGTGTGTGTGTGTGAGTTTACATTGCCTGACTGTCATCAACCCACGGAGCGGATCTTGGAAAATTACTGGCTTACGGCTTTATAAACACACCACCCGGGGCTGACCTCGAACAAACACACTGTACAGTAGAGAACTCAGTGAATCTATTTTAGGGAATCATGAGGCCCAGACACACACACACACACACACACACACACACACACACACACACACACACACACACACACACACACACACACACACACACACATCTCTCAGAACCACAGAAACCACAGCTCAGAGCTGCAAACGTGAATGCTGCAATGACTCCTTAAAACGCTGTCTAGCTTTTAGGTTTTGGAACAGAGTTTATGACTCAGGTCTTGAATCTCTAATGCTTCATTTGCAGCTCATAAATCCAGACTCGCGTGAAACTGACGGAACAGAGCAGCAGTTTCCTCCAGTCAGACGCAGAGACAGAGCGGTGGGTTAACAGTTAAGCACATGATTGCATGTGAAAATTACACTGCTGCCGCTGGGAAGGGAGGAACAGACGAGATGCACGACGCAGGGGTGTGTGTGTGTGTGTGTGTGTGTGTGTGTGGTCTGCTGACAGAGGGGAATTCCAAACCTGGGATTAACTCTGGCTGATCGAGGGCCAGCGAGCGAAAGGACAGGAAGGAATGCGTTACGGCGGGACACAGAAAGCGTGTAATTATAAGGCGCATGCTGGCAAAACACACACACACACACGGTGCTTCAAAGCAAGGAAAAATATGTTACAAAAACAAAACACAAACATTCCCTGTGGGAAAATCCCAAACTTTTACCGCTGCTGAAGAGTTGTCTGACTCTGGATCGAGCTCGCTGCGATACTGGACGTACAGTTTCTCTATAATCTTTCGAGAAAGAAGTTCATAAAGTCGTTACTGGTGTTTAGAAACGTCTGAAGTTACGGCTTTATTCCTGGGTAATATCGCCACTGTATGAAATAAATACCCAGGGTTGTGTTTGTTTTCTCCGTAGAGAGTCGGAAAGTAAGCAGATCTAGCAGTTTATAAGGCTTTCTGTGTGCGATAGCACTATCCTTCCACGAAATACGAAAGGCTGGTTTCTTGAGGGCCCAAGTGTGCTTCTGATACCACAACATCACACACACACACACACACACACACACACACACACACACACACACACACACACACACACACACTCTCTCTCACACACACACACACACACACACACACACACACTCTCTCTCTCTCACACACACACACACACACACACACACACACACACACACACACACACACACTCTCTCTCTCTCACACACACACACACACACACACACTCTCTCTCTCTCTCACACACACACACACACACACTCTCTCTCTCTCTCTCTCTCTCTCTCACACACACACACACACACATACACGCTT